>JZLH01S0294224.1:15527-26979 GCA_001188425.1 Eucidaris tribuloides | reverse complement strand
ACCCCCCCCCCCCCAGATCTCGGCTGCCGATCGCGTGATCGCCGCAAAAAATTTTGTGCGCATAGAGCCGGATGTAAACTACACGACTGTATAGTAAAATTTTCAAAAAAATTATTTGTTCTATTTTTAAGTAATTAATTATGCAAATAAGTGTATGAAATTTGTTTCGCCTATAACTCACTAAAAACAGCTGGTAGAATGCTAATTTTTGGTGAAAATATCCATTTTGACATTTCTAACAATTATCCACAAAAACATTTGCCGAATTGGAATTAATTTCTTATGTATTTTATTGTTTTGTGAATTTCTTATGTATTTCTTTGCTTTTTGGACCTTTTATTTTCTATTGTTTTTTCAATGAAATTTGTTGGGGACACTTTTGCAATCATAAACAGCATAAAATTAATTCATTTCAACCAGTAAAAGCAAAAACAATCATACATTTATGATTTTTGGCTGAAAACACAATTTCCATTGATTTTGTACACGAAATCATGTGTTTGAGCAATTTTGGGGTTGACATGCATGTATAAAAAGTCGCGCAGTGTCATAACGGTATGTCTCATTTTCGCGAAAATGGTCTCAAAAGATGCGCAAGACTTGAAAGTAAAAAGTCGGCGAGCGACGCAGTGAAAAATTTTTTGCGCGGCCGCATGGTCGCGAAATTCGTCGAGGGGGGGTCAAATTGACCCCCCCCCCAGTTAATATAGGGTTAACTTGTATTACCATGCACTAGACTGGTAGGATTTGGACCCATACCCGGGTCTCAAATTCCAGACCCATACCCATGTACTCATACCTGTACCCATACCCCTAACCATGCTTCAATCTCGTTCTTTACCCATAACGCATGTTCAGTCTGGCTTCGTACCCATACCTCATACTACCTATTTCATACCCGTACCTATGACTAGGACCACACAACAAGTCTGCCATACACTAACCTTTTACTAATGGATTTCCTGCTTACTCATCCCTCCCAACTCACACAGATTTTGCAGCTTCTCCAAGGTAGTTCTATCTTCAGCGATATCTTCAATGTGACCTTTGTCAATGCTTCTGTGAATGGTGAAGTTGCCGACACAACATGGCTTGTAGCTTTGCCCCAGAGCAACTCTGCCACAGAATCTCAACTGCAAGCGGAGTTTGCCAGCGGTCTACAGCAGTCCTCTACTCTGGTTCCACCAGATAGTTTTGTAGATCCGCCAGGTAAATTCTGTTCCTGATATTCATTTTGATATATTTGCATAAACAGTGAGGTGGTAATATTTTGAGAAAAGGCTTGATTAAGAGACACGGAAATAAATTTATTTTTTAGCACACCTAAGCCAAAAGGGGTTTTTTTTTGGGGGGGGGTAGGCATTGTTTGTCATGGTTGTCAGAACTGTGCATTCTTCATCTTCTTCAAACACATGATTGACTGAACATGGCAGGAATGATCGCTAGGGAAAGGGGATTCAAGGTCCTGAAATGGTACACCTGGCCCTCAATAGTGGCCTGACACAACTGTCCTGAATGTATTGTAATATTATCAAAACTGGTTTTTTTTTTATGATTTCCATGATTTATATAAATGTATGATGTCAGTTTTATGCAAAAGAAGTAATCCATGGCAAAATTTTCATGAAAACAAGTGATATAAAAACAAAATAATATTTATAAACTTACCCCATGATAAAATAGCCTTACACAAGAGGATTATTACATTATGCCAGAAGCACACTGACTACTCTGTATTAGATAGGGAACACAACATCTGTTAGGCTTTCATTTTGCCAACCAAATATCATTTATTTCAGTTATATTTTGTGTTTTTTCACATCCGTTTTTTTTTATTTACAGATGTCAATGAGTGCGTCCAGAGACCAGATATTTGCGGTAATGGAAACTGCACCAACACTGACGGAAGTTACATATGTACATGTAACACAGGTTACAGCAGTGATGGACTAACATGCAGAGGTGTGTTACAGAGTTTTAACCCATAACTGTTCATGTGTTTTATACAGTACCAAATATTGCCAGAAAATACACACAAGTTGGAAACATAAGACTGAGACCTTATGTTTTTCATTTTGTGTTAAATTACAGACTCTAAGTATTAAGATGGTGTATAATTTGTCTATGATGGACAAAGCAAATTCATCTAAAATAAAGCTTGCAAGTTTGGCCCATCACATAATCATTTATCAGGAAAAGGGAGGAAAACTACCTCAAAGATAGTGCTCACTCATATGTGATGTCAAGAATTCGTTCTTGTGCAGGGCATTGAATTTAGAATGAAATCTTTATAGCAAATGCTATAAAAGCTCTATTTTGATTAAGGTGAACTTTTGCACACTAAATTCATCCAAGTTTCATTCTCTGACATTTCATATTTTTAAATTTACAATTAGATGTTTTACAGTCTCTACATATTTTACAAGCGACAGCACAACTGTCTGATCTTTTGTATTCTAGGGTGTATATTTGTCCATTCAAACATTGTCAGATATGTCAGATAGCAGTGTTATATAGTGCCTTTGACTCTTAAATGTGGACCAACCAAAGACAGTATTTTGTTCCTAAAAACAGTTCATACAAACTAGTCTCAAGGGGTGGGGTTGCAAAAGAGAGTCTCTCAAATTCATTACATGCATATAAGGAAAATCAGTCCTCAAAAGGGAGATTATTTTCATGTTAATCCTGTGTAATTATAAAAAAGATGGAAAAAATCCTGGATACTTCAAAAACACTTCTCATTTTACATGTTCTACTTCATAGATATCAATGAATGCAATGGAAACCATGGATGCGAACAAGTGTGTAACAACAACGATGGAAGCTTTACATGTAGCTGTAATGTAGGCTATGTTTTACTACCAGACATGATGAACTGTACAGGTATGACAATATGTGGCAGAGACTGGTTGAGAGTTGAATATATGTAATCCATTGTTGCCAGGTTTTCTGATTCTAAAAACTTACATGCCAAATCTAGTGAAAAATATACCAAATTTGCATCTGATGCATTTTATGGGCAGCATAGCGTAGACGTCGTTAGAAATAATGTTTTAATCAATTTACAACACTATTGAAACATCTTCCGCAGCCAAAAATTTGAGTACTGTGGTTTACGCGCAGCCAGATTTTGCACATGGAGTACATGCTCACTGCTATGTTTGGATGCTTGTGGCACCTACTGTATTTCAACGAAAATCCTCTGAAACGCAGGATTTATATTGATTTTCAGGTATGCCACTGTAAAACGCCCTGTTTGGCGTGCACTTTGAATTCTTCAATGCCAAACAATTTTTTTTTAAACAAAAACAAATTTTGATGTTTTGGACATTGAAAATGCTAAACTAACAACCCTGATGTAATCAGTAGACTGTGGTGTGTGTCATAGGTGCAGAGTTACAGACACTCATATCCCATTCCCTTTCATATACACTTCTTTCCTTTTTATTGTTAGCCACCAAATTGTTTTAATCTCCTCGAGAATTACCATATTGGTACTGTGCTTAATTACAAGGGACACATTTCAGCGTGATTGATTGAATAATATACTTTCAAGCCAGTATGTGTACTCTGAAAAGAAAGTCCTCTATGCTTTAGGTATCCTTGAAAAGGTCTAAAAATGAAACCCTGAAAATTGTTTTCTTTCAAAATGATCATAAGGCCTATGTGCTGTGCCAGAGGCAGCATAACTTTTCAAAGTTTTGTATTCTAGGGTGTTCATTTGTCCATTTAAGCACTATTATGTAGCTCAAATTAAACCTGTTAAATGTTAAATTGTGTCTTTAACTGCAAATGCATTACAGTTTCAATAAGTTGAGTAGTTATTACAACTCGATTATTATTTCTGTGCAGTATACAGGAATGTTTATTATGTTGTTGGTTCACTTTAAATGTAGCAAGAAATGAGGAAGTGTGTGTTGCATTATACGTAACAAGTTGCATATTTTTGGAGGAAGACTAAAAACTAGATAGTCTGGGAGCTAGCTACTTCTCAATTTACCCCAATCGCACTAAAAAGATTTGACCCCTCAAAATTACTTAGACTATTTATGTGAATGAAAAAAAGAATGTTCAGCTGGACCATTGTCGGGTCATTCCCCAGCCGAATTTAAGGGCTGTTCATTTACCTGTCCCACACATAGAAGTGGTGTTTGGCGTCTTTGTGACCTGTATTACGGCATGCGTGCGACACGCGTGCGCATTTTGTCTGTATGCGCGCGCTAATCAACGATGCAATACATAACTTTGCGCACTGAAATGAATTGCACGCGCGCGCCAACAGACAAAATGCGTTACCGCGTCGCACGCATGCAGTATACAGCGTCACGAAGACGCCAAACATTACCACTAAATCTTATGTGTGCGGAGTAAAATGAACCCCTTAAATTCGGTCTAGGACTTATATTTCCGACACTTGTGTCCAGTACAATCTTTTCAATCACATAGATAGTCTAAGTATTTTTGAGCGGGTCAAATTTTGGGTGCTATAAATTGAAAGTAGCTAGCTCTCGCCCTAAGTTATGAGGTAGGGCATTTACACATTTCATATCCTTCCGTCCCCCACTCCACCCCACCAATACACAGGCAATCACTAATCGATATATATCTCAACGTAGTTGTGTTACAATTCATAATGTCATTTGATTTAAATTTGTGCTTAGTTGCCCCAACAACAACACCAGAACCATCTACGACACAAGGTGCAACATCTGAACCAACATCAGAAACCACACTTGGAACCACACTTGGAACCACACTTGGAACCACACTTGGAACCACACTTGGAAACCACACTTGGAACCACACTTGGAACCACACTTGGAACCACACTTGGAACCACACTTGGAACCACACTTGGATCCACACTTGGAACCACAGCTGGAATTACACTTGGAACCACACTTGGATCCACAGCTGAAACCACAGCTGGAACCACACTTGGATCCACACTTGGAACCACAGCTGGAACCACACTTGGATCCACAGCTGAAACCACACCTGGATCCACAGCTGAAACCACACTTGGGTCCACAGCTGAAACCACACTTGGATCCACAGCTGAAACCACACTTGGGTCCACAGCTGAAACCACACTTGGATCCACAGCTGAAACCACACTTGGGTCCACAGCTGAAACCACACTTGGATCCACAGCTGAAACCACACTTGGGTCCACAGCTGGACCCACGACTGGACCCACAGCAGGCTCAACATCAGGACCCACGGCAGGACCCACGGCAGGACCAACAGCTGGACCTACTGCTGGACCAACAGCCGGATCAACTGCTGGACCTACATCAGGACCGACTGCCGGACCCACGGCTGGACCCACAACTGGACCTACAACTGGACCTACGGCTGGATCAACAGAAGCCTCAACCCCTGTGGTATCAACGTCAGCACTAGGTAAGATTTGCTGTGAAATTATACAGGCAATTCCATGAATTATTGGACAAATCAAAAATTATATAAATTGCTCTATCTGGAATCATATTACATTTCAATCGTTTCAATGGTTGTGAATCATGAAGAAACAATTGGGGGCATCATTTCTACTCTAAATTTTACGTCTTCAACAGCTCACTCTACGAGAATCAGGACCACACATGAAATACCACGTGTAGAACTAGACTCTCAGTTTTATGAACAATTATTTATTCCGCAGTTTTTTCCATGCCAACAGCCTCTTCTTTTTGTTTTGAAAGTAATAAAGCCCCATACATGCATATCAAATCTGAAATGGGATTCCACTGTATATTCATTTTCACAAACATAACTGTGAACAACTGAAAGTCCTTGATGAAATATATGTTCATTTACAAGTTATTGTTTTTTTCTGATGATCACCGAACGACACATTAATCAAATATCATATGCCATTAGTATGAGTCTTTTTCAATTAATTTAATTACATTTAAGCATGATTTTATATGTTCAATACCTTTTCTTTTCATTATATTATCCATAACAGCTGATTGTCCAGTTGGAACATATTCTGCACCACTGATGTCATCCAATTGTGCATCAGGAGCCAGTGTGGCCCATGGAACGGATTGCATGTTTACGTGTGCTACAGGAAACACCCTAGTTGGCTCTTCTACCATAACATGCAGCTCTGGCAGCCTGTCTGATACACTTCCAACATGTCAAGGTAAAATGCAAAAGTCATGCATCATAATGTAATCAGTGTAGAAGGTTTAAAACCAGAAGAATGATATGAATTTTACAGTTCTTTCTTCTTAAAGGGAAATAGCAAGACTGGAGTAGTCCTTAACACTTTGGGTGTTTTCGGCACACCAGTTCTTCAAGGAGACAGTGAGTTCTATACCTATTAAATTTAAATGATAAACATCGCTGAAATTCCTACCAATGATACGTTTGTTAAAATGGAGACACATTGAACCAACTAAATTATTAAAATGTCTTGTCTCCATAGCATTTCTAATCTTACAGAAAATCATACATTTTTGAAAGGTTATACGTAAACATATATACACAACAATCCAGTCTCCGCTTAACACACCTACATTTTTAGCTTAGCACCCAAAGTGTTAATATAAGACACAATGCTCCCAGAATCAAGTATAACATTTAAAGTTTGTGCTGTGAAAATTTCATAGCCATACATTTCCTCTTGGTCATACAGTTATCAGAAAATTCTGTAGCAATGAAATTCATTGTGTAGCTTTTCTGTGGGATCTATTTGTATCATGCCCTAAAATTAATACTTGTTTCTCCTCAAGTAACCAAAATCAATATAAAATCCTTCTAAGATGAATATACACTCCAGCCTGTGTATATATTGGTATATGTTTCAATTAATTTGGTGCTTGAGCAGGCCTAAAAATCACTAAAATTTAGAGGTGGACACCACACAGTTGTAACACATTTAAGAATTACTCAAGTTCAGAAGGGACCAGATTTTGGTTTTGTTTGACAGTTGAGTAGGTTTTTTTTCTAAGGAATAACCTGTGGTGTTATCAGTTTGAGGCAGACTTATAAGAAATGCAGTGTCACTTTGAGAACCTCACTTTTGATATGTTCACATTGGACAAACCCATGATTCTCGTATATCTTTCTCTCTCTCTCTCTCCCTTTTATCTCCTTACTATACCTCAGTGACGGCTTCAACTGTAGTAATCGTAACACTGAACGCCCGAAATGGAGAAGCACTAGTGTTTACTTCACAGTTGGCGGATAGTAACTCACAACAGTTTATTGATTTAGCAGCAGAAGTGTGTGATTCGGTATGTATGCATCTTCAGTTTGTCTCCAAAAATATCATTTTCAATGGAAAAGAAAAAAAAAACTTTCAAAAATGTTCAAATGTTTACTGAAAACTGCTTGGTTTTACGACAAGTTACCCAGTTTTGTAAACAACAGAGATAATACAGATATGTAATATACTGTAATAATACATGCCATGTTCAACCTCATTTGAATGAGAGATAAGGTTAAAGACATTGCAGGGGAGACCAAATGCCATATGCGTATGCAGAGGGTGTTTGGGATGTTCAAACACCCCCCCCCCCCTTGTCGCAAACGGGGGTATTTTAGGTGTTAAACACCCTTCTTTTGCTAAAGGGTGGTGTTAGACTTTTGTTGTTGTAAACCTATCAACCCCCCCCCCTTTTTTTTACGATAAATACCCCTTTTTTACCAAAAACACTCCTATTTTAGCTGTGGTAACATTATCCAAAGAACTGATTTTTGGGGGAAATTTTGTTTTCCTTGTCAAAAAATTGTTTACGCTGATTACATTTTGGGTTTTTAAATCACCAGTAAGTTGATATTACTCTGAGCATTACTATGGGAAATGTTTAGGTCCCCCCCCCCCCAGCATTTTACGTTTTGAATACTTTCTCATAATGGAAGAGCTTTACATCAAGCAGTCTTCAGGGAAATCACAGATAATATAGGTGTATCATAAAAAAAAAATGATGGGAGACAAATTCATTTTTCACCATTAACTACAACTATACTTGGTCTTTAACCCCCTAACCCCCACTGTAGTCACACTGTTTTATGCAGCCATGTAGCCTAGGGTTACAGAAACGGAGATAGGCACTGCCTGGCGTTCCACTGTAGGACGAAGACGGGTTTAACTTAACTTGGTTTTATTTCAGTTGGTAGTGTACATGGCTCAAAGGACAGGGATGTCTGCCGCACTGTTAGTGTGTGTCGTGAACTCATTCAGCAGTGGAAGTGTTGTAGCAAATACCACCTTGACGGTTTCTGCAGACAGCGCAGCTGCAGCACAACAATCCATTCAGGATATCAGTGACGTTGGAGTGACCGATCAATCTGTACTGACTACGGGCAATACAAGTTTTGGAGTGGCAACTATCTCAGTTCAAGGTAAGTTATCCCATCCCAGTATTTTTATTTCATTTATAAATTTGTGTGCAAGTCATTTTTGTTTGATATTCAAAGATTGGGTTCGGGATTTGCACGCCAAAAAAACTGGCATAATAAATGAAATCAGCTCAAATTGTTCACAATGTGAAGATTAGTATAAATAAACACCTGTCATAGAACATTTGGGTAGAATATGAAGTTTTGGTGAAAATCTGCATGGTTAAATTTCAAAATTTGCAAAGCGACGGCCCCTGCATGGGCTGTTCCAGCCAGCTTGACCATACCAGTGTACGTAGTTAGCCACTGGCCGCAGTGCTCAGCTGGTTAATGGGAGCGTACACAAAACCGTGTTCTGCAATTTGAGCAAAATTTTAACCCACTGAAACAGTGATGTGCTCGTAGCATATCATTATTAGTTTTTCTCATGAAACAACAAGTTCATGACATATGGATCTCGAACTTTCAGCACTCCATTTGTAAGTACTTAACTACTGTTTGGTAATGATAATAAAGGGAAGTGATGGACTTGCAAATCCTGAACCCAATTTTCAATGCATTATATTTAAATGGTGCCCTATTTTGGGAAAAGGAAACGTGACAAATCACTTGAATTTGAGTTATTGATCATTTTTTGTCCATCGTGCGTTGTTCCTCGTACAAAAGCTTTCACATTTTCATCTTCTTTAAAAAGCATGATTGGATTTAGACCGAACTTGGCAGAAATGATATTTAGGGGGAGGGGATTCAAGGGTCCTCATATGGTACACCTGCCCTCCCTGGTGGCCCCGGGGCAAGGCCCAAAAGAGCTAAAACTAGGTGATTTTCCAACATCAAGAATTGACATGTTTTGTTTTCAGAGTGAATCACTTTAAGGACTTAAACTATAAACAAACCATATTCCTAGTATGAACAAATTTGGTTCTGCAAAAGTCAAGTTATGCAAACATTTAAACAGAGTTATTTCTTTAATATGCATTGATTGGAGTTAGACGAAACGTAGTAAGAAAGATCCTTGGGGGAAGTGGAGTCAAGGTTCCTGAAAATGGTACACAAAACATACTGCGACCTGATAGAAATACAGCATCTGTAAATTTCTTTTTGATATTGATGACTGGGCATCAATAGTCCAGGAACCTGAAGAAAAAACAGTTTCATACAACCCACACCACATCTGCAATCTAATTGGAGGTGGGAATTTTCACCAAACATGTTTGTTAGTTTTTTGTTGATCCTTCCAACATTTGACTTCGAAGAAAATATATTTCTTTAACATTGGATGCAAACTTTGGAATAAAATGTTGAAGTCATTTTCTCATTTTTTTTAATTTATCCTTACAGAACCAATGACATGTCCTTCTGGTACAAAGCTGTGGAGAGAAGTATGCACTGGTAAGTATTCCCTTTCATTTCTGTTTGTTACAGTGGACATTGCAAACACTTCTTTCATTCCGGAGGCATCATTTGCCCCCATAAACCATTATTAACCAATTTAAGGCGTCTTGCTTTCGCTATTACATTCATTTTCCATAGACCCCAAAACGAGTTTTCTCATACTTAGTCTTCAACGGTTTAAGCAAATATTCATATACCCAATCTGTTACACTATACCCTGTACACCTCTGAAAATGGTATGGAAATGGAAGCTGAAAACTTGAAAGTCAGCCAAAATGAAGTCTTTTATTGCATTACCCTGCTTGAAAAAAAAAATAGGTAAAAAATAGCCCAAAAATAGTTTGAAAATAGGCTCCGAAAATGTATTTTTATGCTATTTTCTATTTGAAAAATATCTAAAAAATAGACTCCTAAAATAGTCAAAAACCATATTTTTTTAATGGATTTTTGGAACACAAAATCTTGATCACAGAAATATATTTTTTGGCTATTTTTACTGATACAATTCTCAAGATATGACAGAAAATAGCACAAAAATATATTTTCAAGATATTTCAATGTAATATAAAATAATGAAGAAATAGCATTAAACTATATTTTAAAGATATTTAAATGGAATATAAAAGCTATGTTATAACTATTTTCACTGAAAAAATAGCATAAAAATATGTGTTTTTCATCAATGTTAAAAAAATAGTGCAAAAATAAGTCTTATTTCAGAGTATAAAAAAATAGTGTAAAAATTGTAAAAATAATAAGTTAGAAAAATAGGGAGAAACTACATATTGGGTTTTTGTCAATGTCAAAAAATAGGATAAAAATAGTGGAGCCTCTGTTCGAAGGTAAAAAAATAGTTTTAAAATAGTTCAGATTTTCAGAAAATTCTTAAAATAGTTTTAAAATAGTCATTTTTTGGCTATTTTTTTAAAAAATAGTTAAAAACCATTGTATTTTTCAGCTATTTTTAACAGAAAATAGCTAAAAAATACATCATTTAAGAGCAAAATAGTGGGAAAATACAAAGAAAATAGCCAAAAAATATATTTTCCGTTCATTCAAAATGAGCAGGGTATACCTAAAAAAGTATAGACTGTGGTGATCATGCTGCCTGTATGTCATCACTAAACATAGTGATTTCTACATGCTGATTATTTGAAAATTACCAAAGATCTTTTTGACAAGTTTTGGTAGATTTGTGAGCTTGGTTAAAAAGTAACATTGGTGGTTTATAGTCTTGGATCAGCACCTTTAGGCTGCTCTCTCATGACATTACCCTCCCTGATCATCGGACTGTATCATGCCTGCACAGGTGTGCACCATCTCCACTCCCTGGGAGTATTCCTAGCCAAGTTGCCACTAAGGCACTTAAGCCATCTTGCCTCCAACAGGCTTTCTCGTCCTCTCAGATACCCATTTGCACTTCTGGGTGGAGAGAGGTATTGCAGATGACGTGTCTTACCCAAGGACACAGGTGCCGCGACAGGATTTGAACCAGGCATCTCTAGGCCGAGAAACCTATGTCTTATCCACTAAGCCACAACGCGTACTGGCCAGGGGCATTGATCCATGTTTCGGATTTGGGGGGGGGGCCAAAAGTGACAAAATTTCTAAAAAAATTGGTGCGCTCTGCGTGCCAAATAGTAAAACAGAATTTGCGCACAAGGCGTGCTGAAAAATTGACAATATTGTATGTTTAATAGTA
>JZLH01S0294190.1:102745-112930 GCA_001188425.1 Eucidaris tribuloides | reverse complement strand
AATTCAAGCACATATAAGGTATCTAACACACGAAAGTGTTAACTTATACTAATTCTGGATCTAGAAGAAGATGTTTGAAAACTACCTTACTTTTGGCCCTTTAGCGGCCCTGCCCCTGCGTGCCCCCTAGGGGGGCCAGGTTGTACGTATTTTAGCGAGCCCTTGAATCCCCATCCCTAAGACCATTCCTGCAAGTTTGTGGGCCAAATCCAATCATGCATTGTTGAAGAAAGAAGCTGAAAATGGTGTAAAAGTTTTACGCACGACGCACGACGCACGACGCACGACAAACGACGCACGACGACGAAAAGCGATCGCCAGATAGCTCACTTGAGCCTTTGGCTCAGGTGAGCTAAAAAACTAAACTTACGTTTTGGAGCGCAATAACAATACATATTTATTTTTTTTAATCCACAAAAATCTAATGAAAAAAAGATTTAAATTAAAATGACTGTGAAAAAAGACCCCAAGAACTGAAAAAATTGTATCTAATGTCACTTAATCATAAATTAACATGATAATTGTCTGTTACACAGTCTAAAACGCGCTACCCACCACGCTGACTCAACAACAAACAAAAATAGCCGCCATTTATAAGCAGCGCGGTTCACGGGGGGGGTGGCTGTTGGGGGCTTGAGCCCCCACCAAAAAAAAAAAAAAAATCGGCTCAAGCCCCCCCCCCCCTCCCAAAAAAAAGATTAAAATAAATCGGGACCAAAAATGGTTTGTATGAGTAAAAATATTAATAACGATAAACTAGAAGCGATCTTGGCAAAGATTACATATTAAGGAGAAGAGAAGTTATTAAGACTATATAAATATGTATGTTAGCCATGCAGAACGCCAGTCTTTTTCTTACAATTTGTCAAAACAGTTCCCTACGCTTGCTCGGTCGCTTCCGCTCCCCGGACTACCCGATTAACATTTTTTTCACATAGCTTACTTATTGTTCATCTTCTTGAAATTATAAACAATATTGCCCAATAATTATTTGCATAAATAATACGTTTAAGAATAGTTTTACTGCCGCTTCAGAAATGTCTGTGCTACGTGTATTTATAACATTTTGCTCGGTGGGTTCCCCATCCCACACCCGTCCTCCGGCCCCCTCGAAAGGTCAGATACGGAATTACATTTTTCACATACCTGAAACTCTTTTTGAAATCGCTGAAACTTATGCAAATAGACTCTTAAAGATATCCAGTTTAGCCATTGTTCCTAGAAGAACACGTCTTTTCTTGTTCCTGCATTGTTGAAAAATTTTTCTAACGTGTGAGGGAACCGCCTCACACAGCACACGACACACACACAACACACACGACAACGACACACACACACACACACCACACACACACCACTCTCCGCTCCGGTCGCCTTCGCTCCCTCACAGTATGTTACTGACTAACATACAGTTTTGCCCATACTTCATGTAGGCCTACATCGTCTTTGAAATCACTACTACAAACTCTGGTAGATAGATCCTTTACAAAACCTTCAAAGATAGAGTGATTTCCGATGCCAGAATCACGTATTTTCGTATGTTGTATTTCTCAAAAATGTTCTTGCCGCAGGGAGGGGGTGTTCCACACGGCCTCCCCACGTCGGTGTTCACTCCCCTCGCACAGTATGATACGCCGATCCGTAATTCTTAATAAAATATTTACCATTGTAATATGTATTACTAATACCTAGAAGACCGTCGTTTCTGATGAATGATTGTCAAAAGCCTACTTATCGTGGAAGCGGGTATGTCCCTCCACATCTTCACCCGTTCGGTCGTTTACTCCCTAGCAAAGTATGAGTACCCAATTACAGTTTTCCATATACTTCGCTGTAGCATGTTTTGAAAGAGCCCTGACACACAATCCGGTAATAATGCTTCAGGAAATATAGTCTTTACAGCAGGGTATCAAATTACGATATGCTAGAAACCATCTTTTCTAGCGTATTGTTCAAAGAAGTTTGCACCGTCGGAAGGGGCGTTGTCCCGCCCTCCCACACCCCTTCCCCCGCTGCGGCCGCCCTTTCGGCTCCCTGCGCGAAGTTCTGACTTCCCTTGCTAAAATATGTTACCGATTAGCCAAAAATATATAGGTTTACATGCCTAGAAAAAAAAAACATCTCTTTCTGATTGCGTATGTCTCAAAACGTTGCCTACCTCAGAGGGGGTGCCCACTCCACCACCCTCCTCGAAAGTATGAGCTGTGCACAATCCCGTAAGTCGTTGGACATAGCAGTATACCATTGCGCCGCCCCCCCAGAAAAAAAAGTGTGATTACCATGCCTGAGAAACCAATGCTTTTCTGATGTGTATTTCAAAACGTTGCCTACGCGTGGCGAAGGGGGTGTCCCTCTCCACAGCCCTCCCCCCCCCCGTCGGAAGTTTCGGCTCCCTCGCGAAGTATCACGTGCGCCCGTTACAATTTTCCAGCATACGTGTCCGGTGAATCTTTGAAAATAATCCCTAATAATCTCATAAAATACACCTTTCAAATGTGTATCTTACCAGTGCCAGAAACAACGTCTTTTGTATGCATATTTTCAGAACAGTTCCACTGTGGGAGGGGGTATACCAGTGCCTAGAACACAGAATCTTTCTAATGTGTATTGTTCAAAACGTGCCTACCGTGGGAAGGGTGTCCCGCGAGGCGCGGTTCTAAACGGGGGGGGCTTTGGGGCGGCTTGAAGCGCCCCCCTGCCAAAAGAAAAATCGCTCAAGCCCCTCCCCCAAAAAAAAATTTTCGGAGCAAAAAGTGTTTTACCGAATGGAAAATATATAATAAATAAACTAAAGTGACTTGGAAGAAAGATTAGGGAATGATGGATAGAAAGAAGTTTACAAGACTTATAAATATGGTATTTAAAAGGCCCAGAAACGCGTCTCTTTTTATACATATTTCAAAAAGTTCCCTACGCTTGCCTCGCGTCGTTCGCTCCCCTCGACTAGCCAGTTAGCATTTTTTTCATCATAGGCTATTATTGTTCATCTTCTTGAAATACGAATGACAAGCATCCCAATAATAATTTGCATAATTACACGTTTAAAATATGTCATTTACTGTGCTTAGAACATGTCTTTGTACGTGTATTTAAAAATTCTTGTCGTGGTTCCCCATTCCCACAGCCGTCTTCCCAGCCCCCTCGCAAGTAATGAATACCGAATTAGTTTGTTCACATACTGAACATCTTCTTCTGAAATCCTGAATTTTTATCAAATATACCTTAAAAATATTCATTATCTGCCTAAAAAAACACGGTCTGTTCTGTTTGTATTTGAAAAAAATTTTCTAACGGTGGGAGGGGAACCCGCTCTCACACACACTCCTCACCCTCTGGTCGCTTCGCTCCCTTACAAGTATCATACTCAGCATACAGTTTTCGCACAGTACTTCCTGTTAGGCCTAACTCTCTTTGAGAGTGCCTGACTATCAATCATAATAATCTTTTACCAAAACCTTCAAAATATAGGTATTTGGCCATGCCCTAGAATCACCGTCGCTTTTCTATCGTATTTTTTCAAACTTTTTCTGCCTGTGCAGGACGGTTATCCCACCCTCCCGACACGGTGTGCTTCGCTCCCTCGCGAAGTATGAGTTACCGATCCCTAAGCTTGAAAAGTATACCATTGAAATATCTACTTACTATGCCTAGAAACCCGTCTTTTCTGATGAATATTTTCAAAAAAAGCTCCATATCGCTGGAGGTATGCGCCGCCGGCCACATCCGTCCCGCCGGCGTCGATATTGTTCCCTGAGCAAGTATGAGTACCAATTATCAGTCTTCATGTAGTTTCCTTACATGTTTTCGAAAACCCCAACGAATGCGCCTAATAGATGGATTCTGAATATGGGTCTTTTACAAGATAGGAGTATTACGCAGCGCTGAAAACCATGTCTTGTCCTATGGCGTATTTCAAAAAAGTTGCACCCTCGCAAAGCTATGACTTCTCAGATCCCGTAATCTTGGACTAGAAATATTAACAATGTGCCAAAGACAGGTATACCATCCCTAGAAAAACATCTGTTTCGTATCTGTATTTTCAAAAAGTTCCTCCGAGGGAGGGGGGTGCCCCACTCCAACCACTTCGCACTCGCAAGTGAATGACTTCCATTCCCAAGGCTCGATAAAGACATTGACCCATTGCCAAAAAAAGTATGCTAGAAACCCATTCTTTTCTATGCAGTATTTCAAAAATTCCTACCGTGGAGGTGAGTATCCCCGCTCCAACCTCACGCCTCCCCCCGTTCGGGAGTTTGCGCTTCCCTCGCAGAGTATCACTGCCCAATTACAAATTTCACACCTCCGCTCGCGCGTTGCTCCCTCGACCAAGTATATTTGAACCCATATCCCTTAATCTTGATAAAGCTGATAGCCATTGCCCAAAAGTATGGGTTTACCATGCCTAGAAGAAAAAATCTCGGTATGCGTGTGTCAAAGCAAAGTGTCCTAAACGGTGCGGAGGGGGCGTATCCCCCGACCCACACGGCCTCCCCCCGTTCAGAGGTTCGCCTCGCCGTGCGCAATAATCACGGCCAATTTACAAATTTTTACATACTTCTGGTAATCTTTTGGGAAAATATCCCGAATAGTCTTAATAAAAGTATATCTTTGATAAACATCATTTACAATGCGCCGAGAGATGCACGTTTTCGGGCGGATGGGTAATTTTCACAAAAAGTCCTACCGTGGGAGGGGGGGTAGTACCGTCTCCCCAGCACGCCTGCGCCCGCGGTCGCGTTGCTCCCTGGCGCAGAGGATGAGCTTTCCCGAATCGCCTATTCGTTGATCAAATATACGCGATTGCGCAAAAGTATATGTTTACCCTGCCTAAAAAAAACATCTGTTCTATGCGTATTTTTCAAACAAGTGCTTGCCATGTGAGAGGGTATTCCCCGCTTCCATTCACCCCCCCCCCCCCCCCGTTCGCGAGGTTCGCTCGCCTCGCAGGAGTATCACTGCCCCATTACGAATATTTCACATACTTCCTGTTAATTCTTGAAGAAGATTGAATCCCTAATTAATCTTCCTAAAATACACCTTTCAAATGTGTATTTACCAATGCCCAGAAGCACGTCTATTGTATGCATATTTTCAGAAAAGTTCCTACTGTGGAGGGGTATACCCCTGGCCCGACAGACCTCCCCCCGCCTCGGTGCGCTTCGCTCCCTGCCAAAGTTTCCACAAAGCCCCCCTGCTAGCCCCCTAAAATTTTTGCTCAGAAGTATGACTTCCCAAACCCTGAATCTTGAGAAACATGACGATTGCAAAAGTATGTGTTTACCATGCCTAGAAAAAGACATCTTGTTCAAGCGTAGTTTCGAACAAGTTGCTTAGGCCTTGGAGGGCGTATCACCCCCCCCCCCCCCCCATCACACCTCCTCCCGTTTTCGGAGGTTGCGCTCCTCGCGAAGTATCACTGCCCCATTACAATTTTCACATAACTTCTGTAATCTTTGAAAGATAATCCGGCTAATAATCTTCGTAAATATACCTTTCAAATTTGTATTTACCGATGCCCAGAATCCACGTCTTTTGTATGCATATTTTCAAAAAAGCTCCTATGCGTGGGAGGGGTATCCGCCGTGCCCAACAACCCCCGCCCCCCCGCGTCGGTCGCCTCGCGTCCCTCGGCAAGTCTTCCGTCCAAAGCGCCGCCCCTGTAGCCCCCCCTAAAAGTTTGCCTCTAGAAGCGCGCGCTGTTTATAAGCACAAGGTTTATAATGCTCGAGTCGCGACGCCTTACAAAAAATGCCAGCATTTCCAAAATTTCGTTTGATTATAATTGTTTCACCGGTGAAGCAAATATTAATCTCAGAGATGTAGCCGTCGACGAAAAAATGTCAATTCTAAAATGTTTTTTAGAAAATATTCCATAAGGAGCGATGGAGTTGACTATTAAACAGTACAAAATTCACATTTTCGCCGCGCTTCCGCCAAAAATTTGTGACGAAAATTTTTTGATTTTTTTTTCAGCTTTGCCCGCCCCCCCCCCCACCAATCCGGTAACGTTGATCTACACCACTTGCCTCTAGATGTCCCAGTTATTGGTCGGGTCAGTGGGCGTGCACACCAACTCTGTTTTTCAGTATTCACTACGATTATATATCTAGTTGTTTTTACTGCATAGTTAAGTTTGTGTATTTGTATTTTAACTTAATTAATTTTAATTTCTGGTATTAAATCAGACTTAGAAAAAGCTGCGCTTAGAAACACCCGTATTAAGCCGCGCCCAAATAAATCTTTTTAATTTCTCTTCTTCTCTTCTTCTTCTTCTTCTGCTCTTCTTCTTCTTCGCTTCTTACTATTATCATTAATTATCATCTTTTTTATTATTATTATTATTATTATATTGATTATATTATATTATTATTATTATTATTATTACTAGTTATCATTATTGATTATATTATTATCATTAGTTATTATATTATATTATTATTATTATTTATTATTATTATTATTATTATTATTTATTATTATATTATTATTGATTAGTTTATTATTATTATTACTATTATTACATTATTAAAATGCTGGTTTTATGGCATGTCATGTGAATAAATACTTTGTCACTTTCCTATGGGTTTAGGCAGGTGACACTTTAGTGAATAACTGATCAGTTCTCTGACTTGTGTAGCAGAGGATACCAGCAGAAAAATTGGGTCATTTGACCTGGGAGACCTTACAGTATAGATCCGTCTCCGTGACATCCAACTCCAAGACTGTTTTGAAATTTAAGACAGACCTCGTTGCATTCTGCACGTCAGGAGAAGCGATGCACCCATTTTATGAGCCTGTAACTAAATAACATTGCAGATGCAATAATTTCACAATTTATCCGCTGCAGAAAGTCGAGACCTGTGCATTTATGCAGAAATGAGAGCAACGGTATCATTACGTTTGTATTTCAAATATTCAAACTTAAGTATAAATCCCTGATATGGACAGGACGTAAGGAACTATACAGAACTATTCTAGTATGTGCAAGGCGCCGGAATTAAATTTGAAATTGAACATGTTATGTATTTCTTTTACCTCCTTCAAATGTCGTGTTTCATTTCAACACTAATAAGGGCAAGGGACGAGGTTCACACAGTCCACCTGTATAGTGAAGGCTGATAACAATATTGGCTTCTAGAATATATTATTTGACACTTTACTCACAAGCTTTTATCACTGGTTCGAGTCCCATTTTATTTCATTTACTTTTTGTATGTTTCCTATTCATTTTCACATATTCTTAACTCTCAGAAGCCCAATTACTCAGGTTAATGATTAGAATCGGGGCCTTGTAGATATCTGGAATAGATTATGCGGTTGGATATGGATTAAATTCAGGTTTAGGAGCATGGATATTTTAAGCTCGTAGCATTAGACGTATTGGAAACTAGATCAGATGGGTGCAGAGCAAACGCCAAAAATATGAAGTTGCTCGTACATAAACATAACTATGGACAATTAAAACGAAAATACATGGAAATTTCAGACGTATCTGTAATATTCAGCTTTAAATGTTATAATGAAATCGACCGATTCGGTAAAATGTATGCAAATTCATGTTTACCTTTCTGACAAATATTGTTCTTGACAACTTAAAATTATTAAAATTATGTTGTTCTGCAAGTACTCAATCTTATCTTTACGTTTTTCATGTCATAACGTAAATTTTATTCAAATGCGAAGCTGCGGATGTATCGAATCGTATTATCCAAAACTAAATCGCCCACTTACCTCCTGCAATATCGATCATCACGTAATACATTTCCGATCATACAGAGTATTAGTTTTCTTTGACGCCATGCAAACCAGGATGTTTAGATTTCATTTTCTTCAACTACTAATAATTCTGTTACCATGACCTTCATTTCGGTCATTGACCGTGCAACTCCGCCACCAGTATTGATTTCACTTTTACAGATTTGATTTCAGTTTGTGTTTTATGCTGTCAAACGCTTTCTCTAAAGGAATAGATTATAACTAATTCCAATGCGATCATTTTAAGATTTTGTACCAGTCTTCTTACATATTTATTCCATTAATGTACAGTTTAAAATTTCAAACATCATATAGTTACAAACATAAGTACATCAAATTGTGAAATGAAATAGACAATTGAATAGAAACAAAGATATGTATACTTTAATTTTAAGATACTAAAATATTAAAGGGCACTGATATGATTGGACAAGTAAAAAAAATGCCTCAAGAACCAAATAAGTTGAAACATATACTAATAAATTCACTGGCTGGAGCGGCAATCAGGCAAGAAGGATTTGTCTTACACTTCTTTATTCGAGGAGAAGCAAACAGTAATAACAATTATTGAATCAATCTCATGCACTGATAGAAATTGATTCCATAAATTTACACAACAAATTTCATCGCTATGAAATTTTCGCAGCAGAAACATACTTTTCACTTGATTCTGGGATCATTGTGCCATAAATTGATGACTTCTCTCAATGTTGCAATTTTTTCTTAAAAAGAAAAATTGGTCTGCTATGTCTTTCAATGATGTCGGCATCATTATTGATTTCAGGTTTTGCATATTCGGTTGTAGAATGCACGTGTTTTATGCTGTCAGACGAGCTCACTAATTCTAATACAACAATATCAAGAATTCTGTACCTCTTCTCTCATATATTAATTTCATTTACTCAAAATTAGATAAAAAGAAATCGCACTAAACACTTTTACAAACAGGAGTACACGAAATTGTGAAATGAAATATGACAACTGAGAGAAACTGAAGATTTGTGTACATTAAAAGATAAGACAATAAAAGATATGATTGTGATACGATTGGTAGAAGGTTAAAATGTCTCAAGGATCATATGAATAGAAATATATTCTCATATATACACTCGATATGTAGGCTGGAATGGTTTGTCTTGAATTTGTTTACATTAGAAGAAACAAGCCTTCATATCGATTGAAGGTTTGGCCCTGATGGAATGTTGAAACCATGTAAAGCTACACAACAAGCCTGAATGTCACAACAATATCTGTTAGTACTTTACCTTTATACAGGAGACACTAAAAAATAGCTAATACGCATAAACAACATCAACATAAAAATATATTTATATGAAAAGAAAAAGAATAAATTCCGCATGAAAAGAGTTAATTTACAGAACCATATTTTTGCGATAGTTCGGAAAATTTGTATTCAAATTTATGGGAAAACGTGATATAATACTGAGCTACATGATTCCCCATGCTACCAGTGTCTCTGTTAAAGTCTAAACATGAAGTCCTGAAAAAATTGCAGTTCAAAATGATCATTAAGTGCTTTTAAAAAGTGAAAGTCTGTGAGTAACCATTCCGGTTTTCCTCCATAGACTGCTGTGTAGCAGAATTTTGTATCAGCTGAGAATAATTCATGTGCCGATTTTTATCTGTACATATTTAATGCGTAACAGCGTAACTGTCTAAAGTTTTGTGTTCTACGGTGTTTATTTGTCCATCAAAACACTGCCAGATATGTCATATAACAAAGTTTGACAATTTTTAAATGGTGCTTCAACGATGTTATATGTCTTTAAATATACACATTCCCCCTACCCCCCCCCCAAAAAAAAACCTAATATATATATATATATACACATTACCGTTCTTCATACTCACAAATCTTCGGGCGTTCTTTCTCATACATAGGCCCTACTCTTAAACAATCTTCCTTTCTCATTACGTCAAGTAAAATCCATACAAGTTTTCAAAATCAAATATATGTATGAACTTGTAATTTTCATGACACACTGAATTGCGTCAATGTTTATGTTTTCATTATGTGGAGTCGAACGTAACGGGGGGGGGGCTTCTTTTTCATTAAAAGGCCCTACACTCTGGAACAATCTTCCTTTCTCATACGTCAAGCAAAATTCATACAAGTTTTCAGATCAAATATGAAAACTTACTTCTTTAATGTAGCATAACACCTTATAATTTTCAGAAAACATCTCCCCCGTATATTGCGTGTATGTTTATGCTTTTATTACGTTTCTTTGTATGTTGTTCCTATATTTTTGTAGTACATAATGCGCCATGGGCAACTTTTCATTAGTGAAATGTGCGCTATATAAGAATTTACTATCATTATTTCATTACGTTGCACGTAATTTGAGCGATCCAGAGTTTCCAATATCTCTTACACGGCTTCGTCCAAAATAACAGAGGTGTCGATCC
>JZLH01S0294190.1:75450-88152 GCA_001188425.1 Eucidaris tribuloides | reverse complement strand
CACACACACACACACACACACACACACACACACACACACACACTACACACACACACACACACACACACACACACACACACACACACACACACACACACACACACACACACACACACACACACACACACACACACACATACATGCACACACACACGGGACGACACACACACATGCACACACACAGACACACACACACACACATGCACAGACACACACAGACACACACACAAACACACGTACACACATACACGAGCGCGCAAGTACGCACACGCACATCATCACTGTATGTATTTCCGCTGCTACTAGAAACCATAACCACGTTGAGATCGCCCACTTTACAACGGAATACACAAACCCGTATAAAGTATAACTTCCGAACCATCTCGCATTCACAATCGATCTTACGTGGTTTGTGAGATCATCTACTCACTGACAATTCGATATACCAGTGCAAAACTTTTTCTGTCTTCATAATAGTGCGTGGACTTATTTGCCCCTCAGGCGGCATCAACATACATTCATGTAGCGTGCATGTGCGATTCCACAAAGCCTTTCCTCGAGAAAACTACCACGAATCAAGTTGTTTTCCTGAAATCATTCTCTCTGGAATCGCAAATAAGGAAACTCTCTCCCAGTACAATCACTTTCCAGCTTCTCCCAGGGTGGTAACGACGATTGATACCAGCTACCAGCTCTCCACGACTCCCAGCCAGGCCGGGGCGGTTCCAAGGGAGTTACGGACTCCATGCGAGGACGGCTCCGTGTTTTGTACAGGTGTATGCCAAATCAATATATGGGCGTGGGGTACGACATTGTATTGTGTGTGTCTCCCCTCTCTCTCTCTTCATCAGAGTCAACACAAAACAAGAACAACAGAGTGAAAGTGAGTACTACTTCTTTCTATTATTCCAGGGCGGTGTTTTCGTCAGTAGACTATACATAGGCCTACTTCTCGTGATCACGTGTATTGGAATTCTCGTGTTATTGATGTGTTCCGATAAAAGCATAATCGTGCAGTTTCACTCTGGGTTAATGTTTAAGCAGGGAGCTCTCTTCCAGTTCCCTGGTTTAAGACTGACTGTTGGAAATCATGAGAGAACACGTCAGTCTGCCTATCTACTACACCGGTGTACGGTATTGATATCTGGAAATGGTAGCGTGTACCCCCTTCAATTTCAAAGTAATTGATAATTATATGCAATAGCAACATCCAACCGTGTGTTCAAACTGAAATAGGAAAGGTATTATCATATCGTTATCATATTTTTTTTAGAAACTTAACCCAAGCAAGCCCCTCATCCACCAGCGAAACATCTCACCTCAAGATTTGAAAGAGGAAGGGTGTTTTGAATACAAGATTTACGAATGCAAATACTGTGCATCCTTTGGTGGACGGGCCGTATTTTTACCAAATGTGTGTTTTGTGGATCAAGTACAAAGCAAACGTAAACCAAACGCTTGCTTGCTGCATGAGCATCAGTTTCTGAATACAGAGAGTTCCAAGAAGGAAATATATTATTGATCTTCGTTCTGCGGTTCGTGAACGCACCTAGGCATATTACTGCGTGGCCCGGCTGCGTGGTAATTTAACAGGACCTATTGTGAAAATAATTCATCAGTGTGGTAGTAACGACTTGCGCTATACTTCATGCAACAAAAGCGCTATTCACAAGATACAACACCCCTATTAAAAGGCAATTGTGCTACTTTTTCTCTCCATTAGTGAACTGACCGCGTTTTCCTATTGTTCAGGGTTATTTGCAACCAAGCGTCGAAACATAGATAGTATATACTGGGTTCATGAACTTGACATTCTATATCGCGATACATCGCGGAAAGTGATTCTGTCATTCACCCGATCGTCACATGGCCTCGAGTTTTATAACGTTACTTTGATTTCCAAACTTAATGTGTTGTGAACAAGCAGACAAGCAGTTACCTCGTTCCGTTCGATTTGTGTAAAACATCTCAATCATTCACATAGCCCCACATTTATCTTGATGTCCACCACAAACTCAGTTATCCAACGACCTTATTTTTGCCCGCCATTTTTTTTTTACTAGCCAAATGAACAACAATTGGGGGGGGGGGCGGCGAAATGTTGAAAAAACGGTGAAATCCACTTTATTTTAATTATTTTGAAAAACTAGGGGGCGCCCCCACCACCGCCCAGGAGCCTATGGGCAAGAGTATTATTATGCTGTATTTCTGGATTTCTGCAAAATATATTCTGTACCTTTAAGTAGCAGTGGGTTTACCGCTTTATTGCCAGTTCCCAACTCCATGGACAGACATTCCAAGTATTTTATTATATTTACTCAGTTCTCCGCGTGATTGAGTAAAACCAAAACTAAATCTGAGTAATGACAGTATATGCATATACACGTACATTCCCTTGATAAAGTTTCACCGCGTTTTTCATAACTGTATTATCATGTTTTGACATTAAAGAAGGCTGGTCGGCTGATAACAATTCGAGACTTACATAGCCACAAAAACTAAACATCCCGATTTCTGAAACACCAATATCTTTATGATAACACCAAAGTGCGCTTCTACAGCTGAACATAACTGTACTGGTGTCCAGGACTTCACGAAAATTTTATCAAGAATTGAAATATGGAGGCGGCGAGTTGGCGGCTGACATTGAAGCTGCCGTCGAGTGATTTGAAGTGCGTCACATACCGTTAGAAGTGGTTCGATGAATTCCCACGATTCTACAGGCTTTTACGGATTACGACTGGCATTTCATCATCTGTCGAATTGAGCCCAAAGTAGTCCGGCCCATTTGCGATAAATCGTCCCGTTTTAAAGAGAACTACGGAATTCGTCAAAAATGTAAATCTTATTCTGAGAGAATTTGCATTTGATGGTCAATAATTTCACTTCCAGCTTTGTTGTTTGTTCTCTCAATGTCAGTCCTATAAGGTAATCATATATCACTTCAGTCATATTAATTCTGCAGATCATTCTAAAACAGATATGCATAATGCTTAAATATAAAATTGTATTAGACTTAATGGTATACATGTATACAACATTTATGAGTAACATTTTAATCCCTTTTCATGGTTGAATGGTAATATGACGAATCCTGTTTCAAAGTACAGATATGTTTTAACTCGATTCAACTGTGGTAATTCTTTGCTAAGTATAGGCCCCTTCGTATTGTTTATGTTTGGCTGTGAATAACTTTGGACGACCTCTAACCGACGATGACTGCTGCAAAGCCAGACCGAGATCCTTTTTCTCTTTTTTGTGAGAAAAAAAATAAGCGGTACGGTAAAGGGAGGGTAAAAAAAAGACGTACTGGTAGTTTATTGCTGTAAAGAGAAATCAGGCAAAAATGAATTGACAACTCTACGATCCACTTAGTTTCCGATTTGTGAATTTGTATCACAAATAAAGAACACCGTCACAAAACTCGGTTGATCTAATATTTGTTCATTCGAATTTCGGACGCATTTGATTAACCATGCGCTAGAAAAGTAAATAGCTTTGTATTGGAAAAAAATACCGATGTGCAAGGGGGGGGGGGCATTATTGAAATAGATAAAAGTGCACATGTAAGTCGAACATGGCAATTTGACGCTTTTTTCATGATCTGCATTTCAGCGGTTCATGTGATATGGAAAGCATCAAGTCTATTTCTGTACATTGAAATAATTATGCTGCCAGGGAGTGCCCGAGACTGAAAGCACGACAGATGGTATTTAAATAAATTGTGTTTTCAAAATTATGATAAATATCACAGTCTGCGCCACAACGCCACATAATATCCCCCAGTTATCAATATCTGCTGAATAAACATAGAGGCCTAATATCCATCTCTGTCGACCACAATGAGGGCATAATGTTCATCTGTCCTGGATTCGTAAGGGTTAGCTTAATTCCCCAGATACCTGGCATGTAATCCACCGAACAAGGCCTACATGTATTGAGTGGGTTTACAAGCGGAACGTCTAACCATGTACTCAATCCTTGGTCTAACCATGGAGCTACTACTCCATGGTCTAACGTAGTGTTTTATTTATTTATTTTTTTTAATTCAATGTGGATGGCTTATTTTGAGGACACCGTTAAAAACAATTTGCACCGAAATCCAAAACGAGAGTAATTTCGGACGAGACACGATGCGACTATTTAGTATAAGCCATGTGGATGAGGGGTGGTGTGTGGTGTGTGTGTGTGTGTGTGGGGGGGGGTGGTTGACCGCTAAGCTCCCCAGTTCATGAAGACAACGATAGTCTGGGGTGGGGCTTATCTGGAAATTGTGTGGGAGCGAGTGCTGGCATTCCCCTATACACATTCGAGATACCCCTCCCTGTTGCTGGACGGGCTACGTTGTGATCGATGTGCACAGTCAGCACACAGCAAATCAGTGGTGTTAAAATTACACCAGTCGGTGTTGTGACAGGATCGCACCAAGCATTTTACACCTGTGTTAAATTCATGGTGTTAGTTCAACACCCATTGGTGTTATTATGGCACATACTTTTTGTTATATCAACAATATCTGGTGTTATATTCAAACTCCATAGTGTATTTTTAACACCTGAAGGTGTGGTCCTCTCACAAAACCGACTGGTGTTATTTTTGACACCGTAGTTTTTACAGTATAGGCCTACCCTTCCGAGATGCACGAGTAGGGGGGGGGGGGG
Organism: Eucidaris tribuloides; assembly: GCA_001188425.1. Taxonomy (NCBI): domain Eukaryota; kingdom Metazoa; phylum Echinodermata; class Echinoidea; order Cidaroida; family Cidaridae; genus Eucidaris; species Eucidaris tribuloides. The sequence goes on along the minus strand of JZLH01S0294190.1, from coordinate 83,491 downwards.
CTTCTCGAATGATGCCAGCACTTCTATCCACACCCTTTACAGACAAGTCGGGGTGGATATCCATTGAAATTACATCAACCAATATTTTCACGTGATTTGACAACTGAGCCCTGATATCCTTTGATATCAGTTGTTTGTTTTTAATCTGACAAATTAGTCGAGTGTAACAAAATATTCAACCTCCAAGTGCGAAATCAATTTGAAATTTATCATTTAATATTTAACAATATTCTGTGTTCCAGATTCCATATCTCTGCAATCGCTGATGTTGCAAAAAAAATGAAAACAGGAAACGGGGTTATAGAAGTAGCATATGTTTATACAGACATAAAGTGTGCGTGTACTATCAGAGTTTAACCCTCTAGATTCATGATGAATAATAATATTAGGTAATCGGTCTGAGGGGCTAAAACGGCATCATATAACAACGTTTCCAATAAGAAAACAATTACATGATTCCCTGTTCTATTAGTGTCTCTGTCTGATAAGGTCTAAAAATTACAGTTCAAAACGACCATAAAGTGCTTTTAAAATATTAAAATCACTGAGCGACCATGCCACTTTTCCCTAGACTTGTGTATTGCAGAATTTCCATCAGCTGAGAATAATTATTCATGCGCTGATTTTTATCAGTACATAGTTTGCTTATGACTGCATAACTGTCTACAGTTTAGTGTTCCTGTCCATTCCAACACTGTCACATATGTCAGACAGCAAAGTTTATTTTTTTTTAATAGGGCTTCCATGTAATAGTGTCTTTAACTTTAAAGGGAGAAGGCGCCAGCAACTAACAGGCATAAGTTAAGAATAAAAATGACATTGTGAGTATTCTGAGAATTATGGTACATGGTGACAAAAACAGCCTAAATAAGGCGTACTGTGTGAAACTCACCCTCATCAAAGCCCTATAAATTAGTTAATTTGTGTTTATTTTACGTCTTTGTAAGTTTTACCCTAAGACAAAACTTACAGAAACAGCTATAGGGGGAGGAGCTTAATTCAAACAGTGCATACATGCAGTACCACGGTGCGGCTAACACACGTCGCGTGGCATGCTTTGGTCACGCATGGTCAGCTCCCTGCAGTGCACATGCAATCTGATTGGTTGGCAAGAACTCAAATATTTTCTTAACTTATGCCTGTTAGTTGCTGGCGCCTTCTCCCTTTAAAAGAGCATATACTTATCTCAGATTTTATGAACATGATAAAACTTTATCTCCTGACACGCAGCTGGACAGTACATTTGCCTGCCACAGCAATATCTGGTGGCACTTGTGTAAACAGGGAAGAATCATTTGATCGCGAAACGTTACACCAGAAAAGCAGAATCCTTGAACAGTGTCTTCATTCTGGAAACGTTTTAACCCGAATTTGAGTCGGTGCTCCCAGTCCTGCAATTGTCCTGATCTTATCCTTGGAAGGCTTGTAAGATGTTGATTTTCTTCCATTCGGATTTGGAGAGAAGTCAGTAAACCACCTGTTTTTGCTCGTTATTTTGAATCCCACTGGGCTTGGGTTAGGTGTTTGACAATCCCCGTGGGTTGGCAATAATTGGTTATCAAGTAGTCTGGCCTCCAGACCCTGACTGTATAGCCTTCACTCATTGATGACTGTGGTCTAGGGTCAATGGAATCTACCCGCCGATCTCCACGCAGCCTTGTTAGCTTTGAACAGCAATACACAGTGGCAACGCGACCGAAAGTATCGTTACGTTCCAAACGCGTTTACTGAAAGGCGTTTCATGAACGATGTTCAAACGCGAAACGCAAAACCAGTGTAGTAAATGCGTGCCTTGCGTTTATTGAAACGAATTCGTTTCTGGAATCGCGTGTGTAGCCGTTGGGAACGTGACGATACTTTCGGTCGCCATTTTTTGTACGTGTACATGTATTTTATTTTTGACTAGATAATTCATGAATAAAGTCTGGCGGCCAGACTATTTCAGTCAACAATATATGCCATAAAATTGAAACGAGGTGTTCTATGAGCTCGAAGATTATTATGATCGACCTCTCACGTATTTACATCGGCTACAGGTCAAACACTCTGACAGTAAAATATCACAGAAGAGCAATCAATAAAAAAAACATGATATCAACCAAATTTGTAATGCGCATTTAAATGCTCGTCCTGCCCCTTAATTGACAATATGATTTATCGGTAGGTTGATCAGTAGGTAGAGTAAACAGATTCGTAATAGAGGTTTTGTATACATGCAGTAGTTATATAGTAATTTAAAGATGTGTGTCATTGATTTGCACGTAAAAAACAGTCTAAATGATATGAAATCTAGCTGAAATCATATCCAATGGTGAAAGATAAGATAAATATAACTACCTCTCAATAGAGACCCGGATAAAGATAATTAGGTTTTGTGAAAATCTGGACGGTTAACTTCATTCCTTTTCCAATTGCTAGAGCAAATTCAAAAAATCCCGCGAACGTCAGAACGTGCACATGCCCGTTCCAGAAAATGGTCCGATCAACCGTTAAGCTCATAAGGTCCGCAGATGGATAGCCGTGTAACCAATCAGATGGGCTGCGCTGTCTTGCTACTGTGCAAGTAACCGCGTATTCGCCAAGTTTTGAGCAAAATTGCAAACTCACAGAAAGAAGAACATTCTGGTAACATGTCGTTATTAGTTTTTCTCTAATGAAAAAAAAAAAAAAAACAACAATTCATGACGTATGGAGTCTGTAGACTCTTCAACACACATTTGTAAGTAACCTAAACTACGTTTGGTATGATATATGAAGGGAAGTAATGGACTGCACAATCCCTGACACACATCTTTTAAAGACTGCTTGTGTCTTCTAACCCTGCAAAGTAGAGAACATAATAAATGCACCATGGAGGTATAGCGTGATAAGAACCTGCAGCGTAACTTGTGCAAGAAAAGGGTGTACGGACTGCTCACGGGCTGTAAGAAGAAACAAAATGACTACAAGATTTGTTAGACATCAAAAGTTCTATATTTTGTATTGGCATGAACATTATTTTTATACCACCTATATCAGTTGAGTGAGTCACATACGACCTTTATGTTGCATCTGCTGTTTGGACCTTTAAACTAGTACGTCAGCCAGTGTGAGACAGGTGTCACTAAAATAATGAGGCAAACCAGAGTGATCTTCAAAGATAATACATCACTACAAATTATCGTCGAATATTTAAGCGTTTTCCCTGCGGCTGTGTCAAGGTCTTTGCACTTTGAAGCAATCCATGCCTGGAAGTTCCCTTGGGGTACACCATAGTTGTTTTTTAGCACGGTTGCCAGTTTTTTCTGATTCTCAACCCGCCAAATTCAGTGAAACAACGCAAAATTCGCATGTGATGCATTTTAAGGGGAGCATAGCATAGATTTGGTTAGAAATGACGTTGTAATCAATTTGTAACACCTTTAACCTTTACTGCAGCAAAGATAAAAAATAAATAAATAAATATATGGGTGCCGCGCTTTACGCGCAGCCAGATTTTGCACATGAAGTAGACTATAGGGCCTATGCCTTTTGCGCGCCTTTACGTTTGGACCCTTGTCGCGGCTCGAATGAGTTTTTGCCGCGCATTGGCCTTGATTTCAAGACATGTGACACTTGTGCTATCTATTTTTTTTTTTTAACTGAATTACTAAAATAATGATTTTCATCAGGTAACCTATGCCATTGTAAATCACCCCTGAACCGCCAAAAAGCCGTTTGGCAGGCATTTCAAGTTTTCGCCCTCCAAATGAAGTGAAAAACTGCCAAATTCTGTGTTTTGGCGGGTAAAACGCCAAACTAACAACCCTGTTTTTTAGATCAACGACATGAGCCGGGTATACAAGTTCGTGATGTCAATGACTTCGAGTTTTTGCGCGCATGCGCACTTGCGTAGTGGTCCTCCTTCACAAACAGGGCCCTTTGCGAGTCGTGTACTTTACTCCAACACAAAAATATGGTGACCGTAAAAATTAATGAATTCGTTTGAGGACGCAACACGTGTACATATATTTTGACGGCATTATTATTTCGACTTTTAGAAAGGTAACGTATACGTGACATAAATATATTTGTAAGTGCAAGAGGCCGAGTGTTTGCGAATTCATCAAAGACCCAAACTGGGCTTTCCTTCACATTAGATTTAAATGTCAGGCAGCGGGACCGGCTCCGTCCAGGGGTCACATTGAACGGATGGACTGTCAAAAGTGGACGAAAGGGAGAAGGAATGTAGTCCGTTGGAGACTAAGGGCGAGATACATCGGGCTGGGGTCAATGGAGAATGCATGTTACATTGAAAACAAATCGTCTCCAATGAGGGTTGAGGGAGGCATGGGTGATCTATAAAAATGGGAGATTGTCAGCCTACTGGTTGCAGAAGTACACGACAAAGGACGACTCGGCAAGATTTGGATCAACTGATCAGGAGGAATCTTCATGATTGAGGTGTAGTAGTAGCACCGAGTCTTGTGCAGGGCCGCATAGGCGTATCCAAATGGGATGAGGGAAAGGGGCCAAATGGGTCATGTCCCTCATTGATCTACAAGTATGACAAATAAAGCAAAATGAAATATGAAGTATAAGAAATTTAAAGATGCTGAAGGTTATTAAACATGTTGACAGGAGATGAGACCTACGCCCTATTTCATGTTCTGTAGAGGCGTCGTGGCTTAGTGGATAAAGAACAAAAGGTTTCTCGACTAAGAGATCCTCGGTTCGAAACCCATCGTGGCGTCTGTGTCAAGATACTTCATCTACAATATTCCTCTCCACCCAGGGATACATGGGTATCGTAGAGGACTAGAAATCTCGTTGGAAGCCAAATTGGCTTGATGAGCTTAGTGCCAGTCTGGCCAGGAATACTCCCCGAGTCCCCAGGCCCAGAGAGTGGAGGGGGTGCACACCTCTGCAGGCGTGATATGGTTGGATGATTGATCGGGGTCGGGGGGGGGGGATGAGAGTCGTTAGAGAGTGCCTAAAGGCGCTGATTCAAAGACTACAAACCACCAACTTTACCCTTTTTACCATTTTTTTTGTAGAGATGACACCCGGAAGTCTCGAAATGAACATTTCGTACTGTTCGAACAAAATTATTTTGTGCCTCACATCCCCCCTCCCCCGGTTGAAAATGCAGGAGGGTGTTGCCTGGGAGACTACAGTCTTGTAGACTCCTGCATGCATGTATGTAAGGTGAACATTAAACAGACTGTAATGCGCCAATGTTGACAACGATGATTATGATGGCGGTGTGGCATCATGGATTTGCTGTTCATCTAAGTAGTGAGATCTAAAGAAACGAAAACAATCCAGAGGTGGAACTACGAATATTTAAGTTGGAGTGTGGTGACAAAATGGGAAGTGTTGTTTTGGTCTTGTATTCAACTCATATGCTCTGTAGTCTCTATCCATTTCCTATTTATTCTGATTTCGGGTTAGTGTGTCTCCTGTTTTTCCCTTTCTTGTGTGTCATTTTCCTGTAATCTTTGTTGCCATCAGGTAATTAATAATGTGTTTGTCTTCAAGAATTGTTTCCTGCACACGTGTATAATCATCGTTTTATGCCTTTTTGTTATTTGTGTATTTTTCGAACAAACAAGCATGAGCAACGTGCTCAGAAAACAGGAAAGACGTCTTTTTTTTATTACAATGGCGACCGAAACTTACGTTACAAATGCGTTTACTGAAACGCGTTCCTTGAAACGATGCTCAAACGGGAAGAAACGCAAATCCAGCGTAGTAAATGCGTGCCTTGCATTTATTGTTCATGAATTTGTTTCAGGGAACGCGTTTGTACTAGCCGTAAATTTGGAACGTGACGATACGTTCGGTCGCCACTGTTACTTTGTTTTTCCTATGTTTATTGGAAGTATATCGTTGCCATAAAATGAAGTGTACTGATCTGTCCATATTTCATGTTTCTGTTCTTTATTGTATGTAGGCTTAAAAAACAACCACAATGACTGACGCAGAGAAAAATAGTAAAGGGGTCGACGACGTCGAATTATTTGAAGTTGTGGTAAGTATAACTTTAGAATCAACCGTGTGCACAATCTAAAAATTATTCCATCACTTTTACTATGTATCAAAATTTAGCTAGAAATCAAGCTATCTATGTATTTACATCGGTATCCTTTCATTTATGTATTTATCTACATATCTAATCCATCCATATATATATTCGTACATGACTCATATACCACAATGCCTACACTCTACAGAAACACCATGAAAGTGTTTTTTTTACATAGGCTCTATACAAAAATACACATGTATTTATTGTTGATATAAAATGAAATGGTCACTAATCGAATTATATGACAACAATAACAATATTGAGAAGTCAGATTGGAACTTTTGAGTCCAGATTTTTTGGAACAGAGATATGCCATGGACAGTTTCAAAATATCAAATTTTCTGAAAGTTACACTATCAATCTCGACTATATGTGCGGATATAAACTGGTGGAGAAAAGATATGTTTCATGGTGGTATATCCCATTATCAACTAGTCTGAAAGTGGAGCGGACGACCAGATTTGGCTGTTGATTCTAGAATAATGGTCTGGCAGTCAGACTAATTATCAACTATCTTGACGGTCTTATTTAGTTAGTATACGAGTTACAACAGAGTAATTTCTAATACAAGTTTATAACACAGTACATAAACTTAAAACACAAGTTTAGTTTTGGCGTAGTTTTGTTATTTGAAAGCTTTATGCCCAAAGGTCATACCAATAACAGATTCTGAATGTTTTTCGGGTTCTTTTTTTCTTCTAATTTTTGAAAAGTCTCGGGAGGGGGGGGGGTACCCCGACATTTTCGACTACATTTTATAGTATAGCGTCCTCAGCTTTGATAGGGTGTTAAGGTAATCTGAATTATACCTCAGCAGAAAGATCATACTCTGATCTTTCAGCTGAGGTATACTATAGGTCAGATTACCTCAACACATTATTAACGCGTTTCAATAATTAATTTAAAAAAATAACGAAAGACATACAGAATCTGTTATCGGTGTGATATGACCTTTGGACATAAAGCTGTCAAATAAGCAAACTACGCCGAAACTAAACTTACTCTTTAACAAGGAGACCGAGGATTTGAATGGTACAATACACGTCGGATCCTTGCTCTATCAGGGTGTAATCCGTCAAACTTCAAGTAGAATCGCAATAAAATGTCTTAATGAATACAAAGTACAATTCATCTGGGAATTGATTTTACACTCAAAATTAGAACGAGGTACAGTGGAATTTGGTTTACAACCAGAACTAGGACGAGATATGAAACACTTGGAAAACAAGGGCGGTGCAACGGGGGAGGCAGGGGGCAAGGAGGGGGCGTTGCCTTATCGTTTTCAAAGTAATGAAAATCACAGCGTTTCAGTGTTTTTTGGCAAATATCTCCTCCCCCCCGCCAACCAAAAAAAAAAAAAATAAAAAAATAAATTAAATAAAATAATAAAATAAAATGAAATAAAATAAAATAAATAAAATAAATAAATAAATAAATAAATAAATAAATAAGTAAATAAAATAAAATAATATAAAATAGAATAACACAGAATAAAATGAAATAATAAAATAAAATAAAATAAGATAAAATAAAATAAATAAAATGAATGAATAAATAAATAAATAAATTAATTAATTAATTAATTAATTAATAAATAGATAAATAAAATAAAATAATATAAAATAGAATAAAACAGAATAAAATAATATAATAAAATAAGATAAAATAAAATGAAATGAAATAAATTAGAATGAAATAAATAAATAAATGAATAAATAAATAAATAAACAAATAAAATAAAATAATATAAATAGAATAAAATAAAATAATAAAATAAAATAAAATAAAATAAAATAAAGTAATAAATAAAAAAAAAAACCGTCATGGAAACACTGTTTGTTTTCAGCCGGGTTTCCGATGACCTGTAGGGTTTTTTTTTTTTTGGGGGGGGGGGTTGCTTGTTGCGTTGCTGTTTGGCCGTGAGTGGATATGATTTGGCCGTGAAACAGGATTCCGTCACCCCGTAAGATTTTACCCATGCGCCGCCCCTGC
>JZLH01S0294190.1:64723-75400 GCA_001188425.1 Eucidaris tribuloides | reverse complement strand
CAGAATCTGTTATTGGTGTGATATGACCTTTGGACATAAAGCTGTCAAATAAGCAAACTAGGCTGAAACTAAACTTGCGCTTTTAACAAGGAGACCGAGGATTTGAATGGTACAATACACGTCGGATCCTTGCTCTATCAGGGTGTAATCCGTCAAACTTCAAGTAGAATCGCAATTGAAAATGTCTTAATGAATACAAAGTACAATTCATCTGGGAATTGATTTTACACTCAAAATTAGAACGAGGTACAGTGGAATTTGGTTTACAACCAGAACTAGGACGAGATATGAAACACTTGGAAAACAAGGGCGGTGCAACGGGGGAGGCAGGGGGCAAGGAGGGGGCGTTGCCTTATCGTTTTCAAAGTAATGAAAATCACAGCGTTTCAGTGTTTTTTGGCAAATATCTCCTCCCCCCCGCCACCAAAAAAAAAAATAAAAAAATAAATTAAATAAAATAATAAAATAAAATAAAATAAAATAAAATAAAATAAAATAAAGTAATAAATAAAAAAAAAACGTCATGAACACACTGTTTGTTTTTAGCCGGGTTTTCGATGACCTGAAGGTTTTTTTTTTGGGGGGGGGGTGCTTGTTGTGTTCCTGTTTGGCCGCGAGCGGATATGATTTGGCCGTGATGTGAAACAGGATTCCGTCACCCCCTAAGATTTTACCCATGCGCCACCCCTGCTTGAAAGAGATGAATAAACACAGGCATCGGATGTAATAGAAAAGGTGACACATTTTACACCAAGTATAATTACACAAACTGATTTTTCTATTTACCTTTTTTATATGGTGAGAATAGAAGACTGGAAGGAAACAATATAACGTGTCCGATCACTGTTTTGAAATCGTTCTCGTAAATATTTAAAAAAGCAGGGGTCAATAAATCGCGAAAAATTGACTTCATTTCACTCTCATCTTAAGTAAATAATTGTGTCTGTCACGAAATTATTCTCAGGTTTCAACAAATACCTATATACTATGCGTAGCCGCAGTTGTGTGCAGTGCTGTTATGTTTGTTATTCCGAAATGATTCTTTTCCTTTTGAGTGTGTACAGAGTAAATATGTATTCGTGAGATTTCATGCGCAGTTTTACCTCCATTTCATCGGACAGAAGTGTGCCTCTTCAAAGAAAAGGTCACATGGGAACGCTCTTTGTCAATAGGATTTAATTTGATTCTTTCACGAAGTCAAGTAAACCTACAGTGCAACCAGTTTGCTCTGAAAAAAAAACGTCGGGTGAACACTAAGTGTGCTAAATGACGGTGAATCGTGAAAGAAGTTTGTACGATGTTTGTTGGCTGTTTCCGGGGGTTTCTCAAATTTGTCAAAGGTACTTCCTGAACCAAAATGTCTGTCGTAATGCAAAGGGGTGGGCTAGTTTGGACTTAGGGAGGTGCACATGTGGGGAGGTGGAACGGGGAGGTGCTTATCTTGGAGGAGGTGCAATTAAAATTTAAAAAATCATCCGTTGAAAGCAGAAAAAAGGGGTGCAAATATCTTTTTGCTTGCCAGGTGCAGAACTCCTCTGCTGCGGGGGTGGGGTGGGGGGGGGTGGGCGGGGGTGCACATGCAGAGCATCCCAAGCCTAGACGCCCTTGGTGTGGGTACTTCAGACAACGTGCACAGTCCCATAAGGCCCAGTTTGTTTGTTACAGACTTGTTGCAATTACTTCAAACAAAATTGCGGCATTTTAACTTCATATATACATTTCTTTTTCAACAATTGTTTGCTTGTGTGCTTGTGGCACATGTGGAGAGTTCGATAGTGAGCGTGGGAGGGTGGGGAGGGGGCTTGGAAGAGGATATACCCAAAGTTGCGGCGTCGATCCATTTTTCGGATTGGAGGAAGGGGCAATTTTGTTAACATTTCCAGTGCGCTACGCGCGCAAAATATAAAAACTTCGATGCTTTTGTATTGCCGTGCATTGAATTTTAAAACATATTTAGCATTTTTTATGATTTTGTTTCAAGATGTCAAAATTATTTGGGGACAAAACGACATGTTTACCCCCTCCCATATTTTCATTGAGGTTTACTGCCCCCAGCCTCCCAGGATCGACGCCTCTAACTCAAGGTAAATACTGCATATCTCGACAATAATGCATTTTTTCGTCACATTCCCACGTGGCACGTGTTCTTTATTAGTTATCCCCCCCCCCTACAGAAAGTGCCGTAAAGCGGAGGGCTCATCGAATATGTTGTATTAATTAGTCAACTAATAAAAATGCATAAATTATTCATTAGCTTATCTATACCCACCAGATATTCGAAATAAAGAAAGTGAACAAAACGGGTAAAATAATTTTGTCAAGTTGTTAAAATTATTGGGGTGTAAATGCAAATCGGTATGTTTGCCCCCCCCCCCATTTCTTTTCATGGAAGTGGCGACCGCCCCCCTCCCCTTGACCCCCCCCCACGGATCGACGCCCCTATCGTTAAAAAATTATGAAAAATCTATCTGATCGACCAAAACTGTACTTGGGCTTTTAACGTATATGGCATGGCACTGCTATTAATTCAAATCAAGTCATTCTTCCTCTGATAAATATTTTTGCGAATTGAACCCGGGAATCGAAGGTGTAATTTAAATTCAATCACTGCCGCGTGTCAAAAGGGGAACGAGGTGAATTTTGTAGAAATCAACGTCTGCAAACTCGATGTGTTTAGCACCACATCCGCTGTGAATCACTCTATCATATCATCAGATCTATATTATCAATGTGACAGTGACCTGTATAACAATAGACTGAAGAATCAAGGTCAGAGAAGTTTTATTGTTTTTTTTCATTAAACACGATGAACGTGTGTTATCAACCATGTCTCCCACGATGTCACACAAACTGCAACACGATACTAAAACAACTTCGTTGTGACCTACACGTAGGTGTGTGGAAAACAGCAAGGAAGTATAATTAAGAACAACCCACCACCCCCCCCCCCCCAAAAAAAGTCATTTTTCTAGAAATGAAATATCGTCACCACCTCTGTTTCTAGCTCTGCAGTAAAATTTCAAATCAAATGATTCATTACACGAAATAATTTATAATTTTATCCCTTTTTCCGCAGACGCATATACATAATAACTCGACAAAGAAATGCAATTATCTCCAAATATACCATCGTGGATTTAACGCCTTTTAGAATCAATCTCTCAAAGCCTAGGTATAGTTTTGGTACACGCTTAAAAAAAAATGAAATTCTTTGCAATCATTTTTAGATACACCTATAGGCCTATATGATCTATCAATGCCCTGAAAATTGCTCGTTCTGAAACTATTCCCATTTAGCTCAAACCTGAGCACAAAAGCTCAAAGTGAGCTATCGCGATCGCTTTGTCCGCCGTGCCGCTTCGTCTGCCGTCGTGCGTCGTGCGTCGTCGTCGTTCGTCGTGGCGTCGTGCGTCGTGCGTCTGCGTCGTGGCGTAAACTTTTATACATTGTTCAGCCTTCTTCTTAACCAAAAAGCAAAAAGATTGGATTTCGCCAATCCAAAAACTTGGAAGCAGAAAATAATCCTTACGGCTGGTGGGTGGTATTCAATAAGGCTCCAATGAATCAAATTTACACATCTGCCCCCGTCCTAATGGCCAGGTGCATGGACAAATGAAAATACCAAAATAGTAGTTTCAAACACTCTTCCTAGATAAGCAGAAATATGTAGGATATAACCAGACCACTAAAGCGATCTTGTAGTATATACTATCATCGTCACAATATAAATATGCTTAGAATTAATTTACGCTGTTCTTTGTCGAGCGGACTATCCAAAACATGTAAAGTTATATGTCGGACATCAGAAATATCAACGGAGCAGCCCCTTTGCCCGCTCAGAGGGGGGGGCTAAAGTTGGGGGTATTGGCTCGAGTAGAGAGAGGAGAGCTCACAATTATATCAATCAATGGAATAATTAATTAGACGCCAAATGTGGAAAATGCGCCACTATCGCAGATGTGCCAATAGCCGTGTAAAAAAAGGAGAATAGAAAGGTCGAATTCGGTCATGTAAATTCCGAAATATCGTGATACCACAATTACCACAAACACAGCTTGTTTTGCATCATAATCCAACACACTATCAGATAGGATAATAAGTAGACGTCAATTCATTAATTAATAGCTTGCCCTAAAATTGACTAACAGCCTAGAATAGGTTGGACGATATGATGATTAACGAGAATAAAGATTATATCCCGCCCCACAGAGGAGGCGGAGGCGCTAGGGGCAGGGGCACCATAAGGGCTCTCAAACTAGTAACGTGTGCGAGACACGTACAACTGCCATTTTGTAACCAAAAATGCGTTAATAGTACGAGATAACCCTGCAATGGTTAATGGGTCAAAGGTCACATATTAGGCAATGGAGAAAATGATATCAGATTTCTATATCTTTGTGAATAAAGATTGTTGTCACTCTTCTCTAAGACGCGCAGTATAAATCAAGACACACAGTACAAGATTAAGAATACTGGACATAATCTCTTCAATCAAATGTAACACATTGTCAATGTATCCAATGAGAGTAAATACATCTTAGCATATAAAGTGAACCGGAATGCCACGTGAAGCATCAATTCATCCCATGCAAATAGCTAAAAACCCAGGAAATCTGCAGTTTATACCACGCGAGTAAACCTCCGGTGCTTGGCACCGTTGGAGTGCAATAACCCAAACTAACCTTAAGTCCCACGTATGATTCTGTGTATAGTAAGCGCCCACCGAAGATACATAACGATATGTATCAGATACCAGAGGGGATTCTACATGACTTAACAGAATATGTCTCAAAACGTAAAGTGTTACTTGTTATATTTCACAATTACATGGCAGCGTTCCTGACTGTACTGACCATTTTAGAATACCACATATGTCTTAATTCAACAGAAGGTTGAAAGCTCAGTGTGTATGACCTATAATGGTTGTTGTTGGTACTGTACACAGTATATCAACACAAAATGTATCTCTTTAAAGTGACAGCTTAAAAAGTGTGTAAAATACCAAATCCTACTAGTGTTCGAGATTAATGACTTCTCGCTCAAGACAATACTCAAGCGGAGGCGCCGTCGGACCACTTTCCCATGTTGGGCCCCAAGGGGCAACCCAGTGGGGTAGCCCTATAAATAAAACTCACATTCCCACATCAAATATTAATAACCAACACTGGAGATCCTCAGGATCCTAAAAGAGTGTTCGGGAATGGACACCAGGCCAGGCCCGGGGCCCAGGGGGCAGCCATAAGCCCAAATATCTCCTACCACAAGCCCATTGTAACCAAACTTGGAACTGGTTAATGCGTAAGCAAGAGACGCGTAGAGTTATTTGGAGGTCAAGGTCACATAAGTAGGCTCAAAGTCAAAATGTTAAGGATACTAGGGCGTGCCTTGTTTATAAAAACAATGTTAAAGAATTTAATTAACTTGACAAAATCAGCTTATATGGCAATGATCAAAGTTTTTTCACTGTTCATCTTGCTACGTGGTGCCTAGATACACTCCAAGCCAAAACTATATTATGTGATGTTTTTCCTATGGTGCCCATAGAGAGTTTGCGAGACCTCAGGGACGTCGTGCCCGCCCCGGCTCTTGTGTGAGTAAATCTTCAAAAATGTGAAATGTCGGGGGAGGGGGTTGTTATTGCCCATAGGTAATGTACAAACCGCTAGATGCTCTCCTTTAATTTAAACATCATAATTTGTCACTATATACAATTTTCAATTTCTATCAGGACAAAATAACAGATCAAGCATTTGATCTTATTTATCATTAATTTGACAATACAGAGATGAACAGCAAATTCATTCTGCAATTTTTAATAGGTTTGATGTTTTCTGATGTGTGGGGTAACAATGGAATACTTTGTGACAGATTGACCAAAAAAAGTCTGATCGACCAAAACTATACTCGTGCTTTAACTGAATCAGGCGGAATTGTTCAGCCATGTACATTTAATCTTGTCCCATAAAATGATAACAGAACACGTATCACGTCACACATGAGGATTTTTACACGATAAAGACATTATTACCCGTGCATAAGATTTAATGATCGATTACAGGTCGCGACAGCTATTGTTTGACTGAACGGCACTTGCCCCGGAGGTATCGATTTCTATAAAATGAAATGTGGGGGTGTTGAATTTTACGTCATAAATTTAATTTCAATTATGCTTCTAAGAAACTTGTATTTCTATCAGGACATGACCTGTCAGTGATGTCCAGTTCTTTGAATGAAATTTCGAATAAAAAATTGAAAATCTGGAGACGTGTGATGATACACGTTTTGCAAAGTATATGGTAAAATATGTAACATCACACTTCCGGCCTCAAACAAATGTCATCATACACGCATATTTTAAAGGTAAATGACATGACTGGGAGTTAGTCCTCAACAGGCTCAACTTGGGGTGAAACTATTCTAGAATCAAGTAAACTATGCAAGGATGCTAGTGCGAAAATTTGGTAGTCAAAAGCTGAATCATTTTAAAATAATTCCCATCCGTATGCTTTGTCACGGACAAATCTTTCATGTATCTTTTTAAGGGACTTAATTCTTTCGAGCCTCGAGAGAATTAAACGGCTGATATATTCATGCTTGATTCTCCTGAAGTTAATGAACTCAAGACAAATCCTTCCTGCCAGGAGACCCAAACCACCACCATCACCTACCAGTCTTTTCCATTAACGTAACCGAAAGTCCGAAACCCCTTCCTCCCCGATATCAAACGTCGATTCCATTTCAGCCAACACCTGTGCGAAATAATACAGTTCATTTGTTATAACCCCCACCCACCCACCCATCCCCCCCCCCCCGAAAAAATAAACGAATAAAGTACCCGCTGAGCAAAGTTTGACAAACATGTTCCAAGGAGTAGCGTTGACCAAAACACTATTAAATTTGGTGTCATGTCAAATTTGCAGCGTTCGTTCGATAAGCGCCAGTCATCTCCACATGAAGTGGAAGAAAGACATTATCATGTGGCGTATTAACGGGCAGTGACATGATTGGGAGAAATAAAACAAATGCCACCAGCTGGAGTTTATCTCCTGGCTGGAACAATTTATCTTGAATTTGTTTACTTAAGCCGAATCACGCATAAACATACTAACATTTTGTTTCTCTCAAGCCCCGACAGAAATAGATACAATAGAATACTACACAACAGATTTGTATGTCAACTGGTGGAACTTTGTGGAAGTTATTTTAGAATGAGTCAGCTTTTGACTACCAAATTTTCACAGGAGAATCCTCGCACAGTTTACTTGATTCTCGAAAAGTTTCACCCTAAGTTTAGGACTACCCCCAATCATGTCATTTACCTTTACGCGATCGCTTCGTTCGTGAGCCTGACAAACAAGGAAATCTTTATTTTTTTATGTGCTTTACATGATTGCACAACATTCTGGCAGTAGTGTTTTCCACTAGATATATTTCTGCACAAATACTTGTTATTAAAGGCAGTGGATTTCATTTGCAAACATCCCCGCAGACCAGGAAAAGATAGCACATGCCCTTAGGCTATTGATGAAGGGCATGTCTGTGAAATCTGGGGGAGAGTAATTGCTTCGAATTTGAAAAATGCGGAAGAAAAACAATAGCCGTTTAGTGTACGTTCTATGGTAGGAATTTTTTTCTCGCGAGAAAAAAATCAAATCAGAGTCTAACGGTCACTATAATTCCACTAAAACTGAGTTTCTAGCTCCTATATTTTGCTGAAGGTTCCCAGATGGCATTTTCTTCTAAATGTCATTGTATTTACACAATGTTAATTTTTAGGCATGCAAAAGAGATCCACTGCCTTTAAGCTTCTCTTGGGGCTGCGACAGGTTTGAGTCTTTAAACATTCAAGGCCTGTGTTATTGCTTAATAAGTAAATTCTGTTTTATACATGTATATCGTTTGAGTCATTTCTGAAAAAAAAAACAAGTTTGTAAGGTCTCTGGTGATATCATTTCTTCTTAAATCAGATCTTGTCATGCATCCAAGGAACTGATATCTTTCACAAACTTTTCGTGAGTCATTCTGAATCGATATCCATCTTTGTAACTGCCAAGTCTTGTTAAATTTCTGATCCTTATTGCTCTTTTATGAGTGAACGTGGAATTCGGTTAGAAATACCTATTTCACCGAAAACTACTGTACTTTGTAACGCATCATCGTGACTGCATTTCGATCACACCACGGTTTATTTGGCGTTATTTATCTTTTACCGGAAGAAGTCATCTTCACCTTTCATTCAATTTCACACGTACAATATCACTTTTCATTCAAACAACCATTGACTCTGCCTTAATATTTTTCTGACGAAAATATTTGTTCGATATAAAAGCAAACTTTACACGCCTTTACAGTCGAGCCCAACCCCTCATACACGTAGGAAACTGACGAAAAGGAATCAAACCACCCTCTTTCAACTGATCAAACTGATCTTGCAAGTGTTAATTCTCTTGTTCATTTGTTATCTTGTTAAGGTAAATAATATTTCAAGACTTTGAGAGCAAATCGTATTCTGTGGGGTCACGTTTTCGTACTGTTCGTTTTGATACAAGTTTTTGCGAAAATATCACGCAGGTGTCAATTGATTATTCGTTATTGTCATGGGAAATTAGAAACGTGTTGGAAGAAATGATAGCAGTTTTTTTCACAAAATATCATCGTCTGTCATCAATCCCAAAACAGGTGCAGTAGCCCTGTCACCTCACGTTTTGGGGACAAAGTATGATCATCAAGTAAAGAATAAAGTAAAGAGGAGTGCTACATTTATCATATATTTTTTTTTCTACAGAATATACACATTAACATTGCTGTACTATAAAAGTGGTGTGTTAAATTTGATACCCCGTGGTGTAGCCTTTTGACAAGGCCCTCTTGCTGCCCATATACAGCGTGCGACGGGGCTTGTCAAAAGGCTACCGACGGTGTTGCCAAGATACAGATTTTGTTGAATTTCAACACTGTAGGTATCATTTAAACACCCAAAGTGTTACTTCAAACACTAATGGTATTACATTAACACGAAGAGGGTTGAATTTAACATCATTTGATATTATGTTGGGTTACACCCTTTGTGTTACATACAGAAGGTTTTACACTTAACATATGTATCTGTATCTATACATTTTCTTGTGTATCTGCCTAATCTACATATCTTCCTATCAATCAATCAATCCATCAACCGATCTTTCTATCATTCACTGCTCTATATGTCATTATGTCTATCTATATAATATATCAATCTATCTATCTATCTATCTAATTATCAATCAATCTAGCTAGCTAGCTATTTATCTATCTATCTATCTATCTATCTAGCTGTCTGTCTATCTCTATTCATTTAGTCAGGCCTTTTGTAGTAACCTGTCTATACTCTTTATTGTCGTCGTAATTAGCAATCGGTTTTATTTCCTCAAACATAAAATTATATTATAGACCTGCAAAAAGACCATAATACAGAAAGGTCAAAATAACCGTAAAGTATCAGTGTAATGCGATTTTGTGATTTTGTATTTATTATTATTCATTATTTTATTATTTTTGCTGGTCATGATCCGTATAGTCTAAATTGTTTTTATCCAAGCAAGCTAATTTAAGCGATTTGGTGTAAGTAAAAATGAAATTTGATACCTTACGCTGAAACTGTAATTCTGATACAGATTACCGACAGCTAAAAGTTGCGCTTCCCCTATTGGCTTGATCTACACTTTCTTCTGAAACATTTTTGTTTTATTTATAATAATTAGCATTATTTTTTTTTAAATCTGTGGTGAGCTTACGCATTTTTCCAAATACAGATTGCTCAATTATTTCGTTATTACGCCTGCAAACAGCTTTTCATTTTAACGGCTTAAAAAACACTTTAGGCTTATAACTTTGTGGAAGCCCCATTAAAAATTGTCAAACTTTGCTATCCGACATATCTGACAGTGTTTGAATAGACAAATAAACACCATAAAACACAAACTTTCGGACAATTATGCTGTCACTCGTAAAATATGTACAAACAAAAATCGGCACATTAATTATTGTCAGCTGACGAAAATTCTGCAACACAGCACTCTATGGGGGAGGCCGAACAGGAATTGTCGCTCAATAAATTTCACGTTTAGAGAACCGTTTATGACTGCAATTTTTTCAGGGCTTCATTTTCAGACCTTATCAGTGACACTGGTAGCATGGAGAATCGTGTAGTTCAGATTTTTTTTTTTTAACTGGACACATTGTTATACGATACCTTTAATTTGTGGAACATTTTTTTGATATTATAAAAGTTGATTTGCGGTTGATTCTAATGTGTTGATGACAAGTGTGACATGACATTCACAGGGTCTGCGGTCTATGACTATTACATTATGACTGTATATCTGTTCCCTTTGAGAGGGAAGTATAGTAGTGAACTTATAGCTGTACCTGTGTAGGCCTACTAACCGCTGCCGCCTAATGACCTGTTACCCACAGTTGACAAAACTCGACGATTTGATCAAGTGAATTTTAATAATGTGAAATTACGTGTTCAATTGTGCTTGATCAGCTGTTGATAAAAAAGCCTCCGCCGCAATGATTGATTTTAATAACTGATTGTAAAATATTTTGCTACGGTTGTCCTGTACATGAACTTAAAGACACTATATAACACTGTGGAAGACCCGTTTAAAAATTGTTGAACTTTACTACCTGACA
>JZLH01S0294190.1:40234-55654 GCA_001188425.1 Eucidaris tribuloides | reverse complement strand
CAAATGACTTAATAACTCTATTCTACACTATTGAAATGTCCTTGTGGCCACTTAACAGCGAATAATTGCCAGAGTATATGTCATTAAGTATTAACCGGCCTAATAACACTCTTATTCGAGTCACAAATTACCATATATAATACAAATCGGATACAGCGACAGTTGCCTTTAATATCATGAAAGTGCATGAAACGATTACACGAAACTGACTTTCTATACTATGTTGTTGCGATTTAACGCGGCGTATCAATCGATGAGTCCGATTATCACGCGATCGCTCGATACATATATTCGATAAGTTGTTGGGTCCATTGGGTTGCACCGAAGATATTCGAGAAAAAAAATTCATCAATATTTTTCTACAAGTGAATTGTTTAAACAAATGACTTTCTAGTTCACTACCCAAAGGTTTTCGACTTTTTCTATAGTTGTTCTTCGTTGTTTTATTATTGTTGTGTGGTTTTAACGGTACTATCAACCATGATGTCGAATTATTCACTCCGATCGGTCGCATACATATATTCGCGCATAGCGTTCATGTGGGTCCATGTTGGGTTGCAGCAGAAATAATTCGAGCAAAAAAAAAATCTTCGAATTTTTCTAGAAATGACGTTTCTACCCTCAATACCACAAAGTTTTGCGTGAGACGTGACAGATAGTGGCCTGTTCAAATTCATGAGTTCTCCTTTGCGAGACATTAATCACGAAAGAAGCAAAGCAGATGGATCTTTTTTTCATGATTAACCGATAACTTAAAAATCTTGAAAAAAAAAAAAAAAGATTTGATGATTTCTGACGAAAATTTGCGTACATCGGTAGTGAGACATTGAAATCAAACATCAAAGAATTAGACCATATATACGTGTGTACATATACAAAATATGAATATTTTCAAAAAAATAAATTAATGTTATCCTCATGCATTATGTAACGATATAAATAGTCAAAAAAATTAGGCACCATAATCTGTAATTGATATTTATCAGTACAATGATAATCAATATCTAAAATTGAAAGAGCATGTTTTGCGGACTTCTTGTACACATACAATAGAACGAATAAATGAGCAATACACACACGTTAATTTTCCTCTCAAAAGTTTCTTAGCGTCAGATTTTATCTAACACTTTGGTGCATGGTTGGTTGGACTTTATGTGTATAACCTCAAAAGAACGCTTTTCTAAAAAATCCAAAACGCGTGTCATACAAACATTTTAACTCTTAGTTGTCCAATGTGTCTTCAGCTTATGATGAATATCATTGGTAGAACTTCAGTACGCTTTTGTCCTTCAAATTGAAAAGTATGAACTGTCTCTGGCCATATGTGGGCCATAGCACAAAAGTGTTAATTTGAATTTTATTGCTTTTCATCGTATCAAGCTAACCTGGCCTTAGACTTTAGCTCTTTTGAAGAATGCTCCTAATTTCCTTGAAATTAATAAATAAAATTGACTAATATCATGATAATTTTACAGTGTTAATAATATATGACAACATCACACATGGCCTGTTAACATACTCCCCAAAAATAAAGTCTTTGTTGTATAGAAACCAACTATATGTCTGTTGAACATACTATATAAATTCACTACAGATCCGTGGCAGTGATTCAATGTAAGCTGAAGAACTGTTTGTAATTTTGGTCTCCACCTGATAATTGGCGCAGCAAGGCCCTCTCAGACTGAGGAAATCGCAAAATGTGTGCGCCAAAACGCAAAACGTACGCCTGCACGAGGAAGCCTGAGAATTGTATGACCACGAAAAATTACAAGTGATTGATTAAAACATTAGATATAGTCTAGTATTTGATATTGTGAAGAACCATTTGAAACATTTCAATCTTATTTATACATAAATAACATGATACTGTTAAACGGAAAATAGACACCGTGACTTGAACACAAAATTTGACAGTTATGCTCTCACTAGCAAAAATATATACAAGAATAGCAGCATACATGTATGACTATCTCGCGTGAAGGAAAAAAACGGGAAGAAAAAACTATTTGACACATGCGGCACTACAAGTGCTTAAGCGTCAAATTTTCGCTGAAATGACAGAGGCAAACCTTGGTTTTCGCCAATATCGCCAAGAAAACGTTAGCGAAATCCCAAAATTGTCTCATTCATTCATTTTTTATTTTTTTCATTCCAAATATATTAACAAAAGAAAAATACAAGAATAGCTTCACATAATTTAAAACTACAACACAATAGAGAATATAATGCAGACAACTGTATGATAATCATAACATTATTAAAACATATACCGATAGAAAACGTTCAGGAAGAGGCAGAAACACATTTATATTTTCGTCTACTTATCAAGCTATCTAGCGCATTTAGTGATGTTATATCATTGAAACCTTTGAGGAAAATAGGCTGGTTTTTTTAGGGGCTTTTTTTTTTGTTTATTTGCGGGCTAGACGCCCTCATCCCGTGTATTTCATACGCTGTTCTAAAGCATGCGCCCCTCATAAATCATAAGTAAAGATATACTAAACCACCTGTCCAAAATTGGTCTGTAACAGTTCGCGATGCCAGAAACAAAGGAACATGGTTGTACCAAACACAGTGGCCACTAGTCAATCTGCCGAGCACAGCATCGTCCGCCAAGATCAGAGGAATGCCACGAGTCGCACCGACCCATGTCAGATAATGCTGGATTACAAAAGCAGATAGACATTATAATGTACAATTTATAGAAGAAAACAGATCTGATAGATGGAAAGATAAGCTTAAGATAGAGAGATGGTTTAGATAATTGATAAATAACAGATAAATGTGTAGAATGTATAGATAGATAATGCTATAGATATAGATATGTATGTATGTATGTATTTATTTTCCGAATATAAAAACAAAGAATTATAAACGCTGAACCCGTATGTCAGCGGGCCTCATCGACACCACTGTCCACGGCGATCCAGAGTTACAATGTACAATAATATACAAATATATAAACATAAAATAGAAACTACACAAGAATCAAACAGACGATAATAATTACTATTTACAATACAAGTGGAATTAAATGATTACAATATCAACTAGAGCAATTCGCTGCGCGCAGCCGATGGGTAGCCCGCACCCCTTCCAATCCAAACTTGAATGATACAGGCATCTAACCTTCATGACCCGTTCACTCGAAATGTCATTTATGCCCCCCATAATACATACTTCACCAATCAAAGCTGCTTCTCAAGTATCGCGTAACGAAGCCGGAATCAGACATATTTTAGGCCGGTGACTTTGACCATTTGACCTTTGGAACTCCAAAATCTAATCATCATTGTGCTCATAAATACATACTTCACCCAAAAGTACATGAAATTCAAACCTGCCGTTCTCAAGTTATCCCGTTAACGAACCCAAATCAACATATTTAAGCGCCTGCGTGACCTTTGACCTCCAAAAATCTAATTGTAGTTCATTCGCTCACAGTACATACTTGTTCCTAGTTTAAAACATCAAAATCCGACATCCGCCTCTCAAGTTATCCGTAAAGCCCGAACAGACAGATTTTAGCCCGGTGACCTTTGACCTTTGCCTTTGAACTAAAAAATCTTAATAGGCTCATTGCGTGGCTCATTAATACGATACTTCACCCACTTACATGAAAATTTCAACCGGCCATCTCAATTATCGCGCTAACGAGCCCAAATCAGACATATTTTAGGCCGCTGACCTTTGACCTTGCTTCAGCTCCAAATCTAATCAGTCATTGGTCCTTATAATACATATCACCAAAGTACATTGACAATCACAAGCCCCTCCTCAAGTATCATGGAACGAGCCCCGAATCAGACAATTAAGGCCCGCTAACTTTGACCTTTGACCTTTCAGCTCCAAAATCTATGAGTTCATTGGGGCCTCATCAGTACATTACTTGTCCGGTTACAACAAAGTCCGACCAGCCGCCTCAAGTATATCGCCGTAATGAGGACGAATAGACATATTTTAGGCCGTACTTACTTTGACTTTGAGCTCCAAAATCTAATCAGTTCATTCGGGCCTCATAATACATACTTCACCCAATTACATGACAATCCGACTAGCACTCTCAATTATCGCGTAACGAGCCCGAATCACAACATATTTAAGGCCCGGTGACCCTTTACCTTTGACCTTTCAGCCTCCAAAATCTAAGCATTCATTGTGGCTCATAATCATACTTCACCCAAGTACATGACAATCCACCAGCGATCTCAGTATCGCGTAACGAGCCCAAATCAGACATATTTAAGCCCGTGACCTTTACCTTTGACCTTTCCAAGCTCCAAAAAATCTAATCATTCATTGGTGGCTTCATAGTACATACTTGTCCGAGTTACATCAAAAATCCGATTGGGGTTCTCAAGTTACGCGTAACGAGATCCCGGTAACGACGGACACGGCACGACGACAACCCGAAACATAATGCCTCCGCAACTTCGTTGCGGCAGGCATAAAAGCATCGAATTTTTGTAAACCTGAATGTAATACCACCTCCCAACCCCCCCCCCAAAAAAAAGTACCCACAAGACTATTCTTGCTAAAATAAAATTATTAACAGTATTTTTATTATAAATGACTAGCCAATGGAGTTATATGTCATCCAATTTTAAAAATTACATGACTTTATTTCTTGAATGACGTTACACTTAGTATTTTAGTTCATTGGCAAATAGTATATCATTAATCCTCGATAACACAAATGTCCGTTTTAGTCTTCGGAATTGGTTTGGAAGTCGTTAATTATAGAATATCGGAGTCGATTTTGTGACATAGATTCAAGAATTGGACGTTAAGTGATATGGGAGTGAAGTCTCAGTTAAATAAATTTTTAAACATGCATCACTATTGGTATGTTTAGATACTCTCTGCTTTCATGCTCATATCCATTGAGAAGATGAGTATGAATTTGTATAGAAGATATAGCAATTATAATTCAGTTTTTAAATATTATTCGCGCCACTCTGATTTTGTAATTTTTTGTAGTGAATTGTATATTTCATGGGAGCGCGCGAGTCATAAATGCAAGTCGGCGTAATCGAATAAATGGAAAATAGTGTATATAAAATAAGTTTCAAAATTCAGATTGCAGACAGAAATATTTCATCAATCATTCCTACTGTAACTTATACCATTCCAATGTTTATAATCATATTTCATTATGGACGGCCGCATTTAACTGATTATTCAACTAATCAGACCAAGTATTTGTAAAATGTACTTGTTCAAAGAGTGGATTAAATAGGTTATTTCAATTCATTTACACTTAGAGGGCATTTGTGGTCCTGAACAGTGATTTAAATAATTCATACACATGGATGTGCTCAAATAGACTGAGTGTGAATGAAAGTAAAACTGTATGCATGCTAATTGGTAATCGACAAATGCTCTGTAAGTGTAATGAATTGAAATTAACCCTATGTAAATCCACTCTTGAACAAGTACATTTTACAAAATACTTGGGTCTGATTGTTGATAATCAGTTAAAGTGGGACGTCCATATTGAAAATATGATTAAAAAGATTGGAATGGTAATAAGTTACCTAGGAAGATTGAGAAAATTTCTGTCTGAATCAATTTTGAAACGTATTTATAATACAACTATTTTACCTTTATTCGATTACGCAGACTTGATTTATGACTCGGCGCCCCTGAAATATACAAGTTCACTACAAAAATTACAAAATCGAGCTGGGCGAATAATTTTAAAACTGAATTATCAATGCAATATATCTTCTATACAAATTCATGACTCTCCTCAATGGAATACATTGAAAGAGAGACGATTAAAACATACCAAAGTGATGATGTTTAAAATATTACATGACTTCACTCCAATATACCTTAAACGTCCAATTTTGAATCAATATGTCACAAAATCGACCCGATATTACTTAAATTTACGACTTCCAAAACCCAATTCCGAAGCACTAAAACGGACATTTTGTTATCGAGGAATTAATGAATATAATAATTTGCCAAATGAAATAAAATTACTACCAAGTGTAACGTCATTCAAGAATAAAGTCATGTAATGTTTTAAAATTGCGATGATACATATAACTCATGTGTAGTCATTATAATAATAATAATGTTAATAATTTTATTTTCCAAGAATATGTAATTGGGGTACTTTTTTTTGGGGGGGGGGGTTGGGGAGGGGGTATTACATTAGGTCTTACCAAAATTCGATGCTTTTTGATAATTGTAATCATTTAAATTCTCACTTGTATTGTAAATAGTAATTATTATCGTCTGTTTTGATTCTTGTGTAAGTTTCTATTTATGTTATATATTTGTATATTATTGTACATTGTAAACTCTGGACCCCGTGGAAGAACAGTGGTGTCGATGAGGCACCGCTGAATACGGGCTATCCAGCCGTTTATAATTCTTTGTTTTTATATTCGGAAAATAAATACATACATACATACATATCTATATCTATACTATCTATCTATCTATACATTCTACACATTTATCTGTCTATTTATCAATATATCAAACCATCTCTCTATCTTTACTTATCTTTCCATCTATCAATCTGTTTATTTCTATAAATTGTACATTATAATGTCTATCTGCTTTTGTAATCCAGCATTATCTGACAATGGTCGGTGCCACTGTGGCCATTCCTCTGATCTTGGCGAACGATCTGTGCATCGCAGATGACTACGTGGCCACTGCTGAGTTGGTAGCCACCATGTTCTTTGTTTCTGGCATCGCGACCTTGTTACAGACAACTTTTGGAAACAGGTGAGTTTAGGTATATATTACTTATGATTTATGAGGGGCGCATGCTTACGAACAGCGTAGGAAATACACGGGAGCTGAGGGCGATCTAGCCCCCAAATAAACAAAAAAAAAGCCCCCTAAAAAACAGCCCTCAATTTTCCTCAAAGGTTTCAATGTATAACATACTAAAATCGCTAGATCAGGCTTGAAAGTAGCCCCGAAAAATAAAATGTTATTTTCTGCCCTGCTTACGAACGTTTTACTATATATATGTTTTAATAATTGTTATGATTATCATAAGTTGTCTGCATTATATTCTCTTATTGTGTTGTAGTTTTAAATTATGTGAAGCTATTCCTTGTATTTTTCTTTTTGTTATTATATTTGGAAATGAAAAATAAAATGAATGAATGAATGAACAATTTTTGGGATTCGCTAACAGTTTTCTGGCGAATATTGGCGAAAACCAAGGTTTGCCTCTGTCATTTCAGCGAAATTTGACGACCTTAAGCAACCTTTAGTGACGCCTGTGTCAAATAGTTTTTCTTCCCGTTTTTTCCTTCACCGGAGATAGTCATACATGTATGCTGCTATTCATATGTATATATTTTGCTAGTGACAGCATAACTGTCCAAAATTTTGTGTTCAAGTCACGGTGTCTATTTATCCGTTTAAACACTATCATGTTGATCTTATGTATAAAAGATTGACAATCGTTTCAAATGGTGCTTCCACAATATCAAATACTAGACTATCTCTAATGTTTATATCACTGTAATTTTTCGTGTCATACAATTCTCAGGCTTCCCATCGTGCAAGGCGGTACATTTTCGTTTTTGGCGCCAACATTTGCGATTCTCAGTCTGAGAGGGCCTTGCCTGCCGCCATTATCAGGTGAGACAAATACAAACAGTTCATTCACTTACATTGATCACTGCCAAGGATCTGTAGTGAATTTATCTAGTATGTTCAACACCATATAGTTGTGTTCTAACAACAAGACTTTATTTGGGGGAGTATGTTAACAGCCTATGCTGTGAGTGTTGTCAATATATACTTAACACTGTAAAAATTATAAATGAATATTAGTCAATTTTATTTATTAATTTCAAGGAAACTTAGGACCATTCTTCAAAAGACTAAAGTCTAAGCCAGTTACTTGAATACGATGAAAAGCAAGTAACAATTCAAATTAACACTTTTTGTGCTATCGGCCCACATATGCGCCGAGGAGACAATCAGTTCCATACTTTTCAATTTGAATGACAAACGTCACTGAAGTTCCTACCAATGATATTCATCATAAGCTGAAGACACATTGAACCAACTAAATGAGTTAAAATGTCTTGTATCGACAGCATTTGGATTTTTATAGAAAAGCGTTCATTTTTGAAAGGTTATACACATAAGTCCAACCCAACCCAGCATGCACCCAAAGTGTTAAGAATAAAATCTGACGCTAAAGAAAACTTTTGAGAAAGGAAAATAACGTGTGTGTATTGCTCAATTTATTCGTTCTATTGTATGTTACAAGAAAGTACCAAAAACATGCTCTTTCAATTTAGATATTAGATTATTCAGTGTACTGATAAATATCAATTACAGATTATGGTGTCCACTAATTTTTTGACTAATTTATATACCGTTCACATAATTACATGAGGATACATTAAATTTATTTTTTTGAAAATATTCAATATATTTGTATATGTACCACGTATATATGGTCTATTCTTTTGATGTTTGATTTCAATGTCTCACTACCATGTACCAAAATTTCGTCAGAAATCATCAAATCGTTTTTTTTTTTTCAAGATATTTTAAGTTCGGTTAATATGAAAAAAAGATCCATCTGCTTTGTCTGTCTCTTCGTGATTAATGTCCCAAAGAAGAACTCATGAATTTGAACAGGCACTATCTGTCACGTCTCACAAAACTTTGTGGTATTGAGCTAGAAAACGTCATTTCTAGAAAAATTCGAGAATTTTTTTTTCTCGAATTATTTTCTGTGCAACCCAACCATGGACCCCACAACCTGAACCTATCCGAATATATGTATCGACCGATCGGCGTGAATAATTCGACATCATGGATTGATACGTACCGTTAAAACAAACAACAACAATAATAACAACAACAACAACAACAACTATAGAAAAAGTCAACCTTGTGGTAGTGAACTAGAAAAAGTCATTTCTAAACAAATTCACTTGTAGAAAAATTTGAGAATTTTTTTTTCTCGAATTATCTTCGGTGCAACCCAACCATGGACCCCACAACTTATCCGAATATATGTATCGACCGATCGGCGTGAATAATCGGACATCATCGATTGATACGCGCCGTTAAATCCAACAACAACAAGTATAGAAAAAGTCAGTTTCGTGTAAATACGGTTCATCCCACTTTCAAAATGATATTAAGGACAACTGTCGCTGTATCCGATTTGTATTATCTACTGGTATATTCGTGACTCGAACAAGAGTGATTAATTACCGGTTAAATACATTAAATGACATAATACTCTGGCCATTATTCGTCTGTTAAGTGCCACAAGGACATTTCAATAGTGTAGAATAAGAAGTACTTAAGTCACATTTTGACGAAATTGAGTAAGTGATTGTTTTGAAGTCGTTACTTGCCGGGAAATTTTCCGACAAAATTTTGGTCAAGTTGACCCTTCCCTAGTAGGCGTCAGGGGAGGGGTCAACTGGGGT
Organism: Eucidaris tribuloides; assembly: GCA_001188425.1. Taxonomy (NCBI): domain Eukaryota; kingdom Metazoa; phylum Echinodermata; class Echinoidea; order Cidaroida; family Cidaridae; genus Eucidaris; species Eucidaris tribuloides. The sequence goes on along the minus strand of JZLH01S0294190.1, from coordinate 46,208 downwards.
CAAATTTTTAACTTGGTCTACTTTCTTCAAAATGTAAATCAAATTACTCGACTAGTTACCAGGACTAAGACAATATATAAATTATCATGTATTTTGTGCATTGTTGATGAGATATGGGGTCACTTCCGGTCAAAGGTCAAATGAGGTCAAATTTAAAACAACGTCCAAATTTGACAAATTGCATATCAAATTTTCCGTCTTACGATGGACATTCCAAAAATATATACAATTAAGTGTTTTTGACTTTCATTTATTCGAGAAATGCATTTGTTTTTCTGTTGCTTGTTTTTTGTAGAAGAAGTACTTAAGTCCACAATATTGATTATTGATTATTGGAAATCGACAAGTGCGACAATGTCTATTTTAGTCCTATATTCATCTTTTATTGTGTCAATTAACTTAAGCAAGTTTGGATTTACAACTCAAAACAATTGTGATCTGTAGACAAATTTGAAAACTTAGAGCCTTTGTTTCGCAAAAGTAGTATTATGTGACTTCAGTTCTTCTTATTCTACAGTCTTCATTTATACCAGTTAAAAACCAAAAGGGCGCTAAACTCCATTTATATTGTACATGTGTGACGTCTTCTGGCTGTAAACAGACGAATTGAAAAAATGATAAAGATAAGTGTGTAATATATATATATATATATATATATATATATATATGTATAATTATTACTATTATTAAACAATCCTTTGTCCATAGGGTGGCGGATATACTTTTATTTCTTTTCTCTATAATGATTGAAAGCATTTTTTAACAACACAATCAAAGACAAAAAAGAGAAGAACTACCATGCCTTAAATCGAAAGCGTTGTTCAATTCCAAGTAATGTAAATACATAAATAAATGTGGATTAAGGTAATTCAATTTACCAACTAATATCCCAAACATCTCAAATACCCGCACAATATTCTTCCAATTGTTGAAAATATAATGAGCATGTACATTTCATGGACGATTATGTGCGTGATACACCACTCATTAAAAATTGTAACACGAAAATAATTAGCAAGGTTATTTGCATGACACGTTTGAAATAGTGTAATCAATAGATCTCAAGTTTGATCCGCAGCTCGGCACGTATACCCTCCCATATGTAAACAGTATTGCAACATACACATTAACGCGTGTATTTTAAGTTGAATGAGTCTTTTTGTAATGATGTCTTAGTGAACCTATAACTGGAAAATGAAACATTATTTTTAAAATAAAATCTATGAATCGTCTTTCTCCTTTCTTCACCAAGGCGGAGAGATTATCCAATGCAGGCAGAGGGGCTGGAACAAAAAATCAAACAATTTTCGAGCATCGTTATTCGGTTTCATATTTCCCATGAAACGGTTTTGATGATTTGGAAAGACTTCGAACAAGCAACCAAATACCAATATGTTACTTAATTTGAAGCGGCCTCAGAAAAACAATCACATCCAGCGAAGATAAAAGCGTCTCCTATCTTCATAAGACGGCAGTAAGGAGGATACGCCATATACGAGGATACGCCATGATACGCCATTCTTTCTGGGCCACCCAGAAGATACGCCATGATTGTTGTTTCTTTCTCAATTCTAAAGGTGGTTTACTATAGTGAATATTCTTTGAAAATTACTTTCATGTCACTTTTTTTTACATTGGATATAATGAAGGGGAGCGAAGGCCATCGTCTTTCTTCCTTACACCCGTGGTTACATCATACCAAATTGCAAAGGAAGACGTGCCAATCCATGAGCGGACTTGTCTATATAAACACAACTTACCGTTATCTCTGTTGAGCTCACTCTTTCATATAGATAAGACCCCTTTATAGAAAGAAGTTACGACAACTGGAAATTTGAAGGTCATTCACCGTACATTTCTGAATAGAAAGAATTCAAACGGTATGGCGTTTTCACAAACATAGTACGTCCATACGTCCATGTCTCAACTATTCTCTCAATGGACTCTACTCTCTTAAAAAAACCGAGTGAAATTGTTCACTCTTTAAGGAGTGAATGTCAAAAAGAGCGAATTTAGAGTGATTTTCGAGTGAATTCGAGTGAACTTGAGTGAGTTTTACTCATTCTGGAGTAATCTTAGGGATTACTCTGGGATTCCAAGTGATCACTCCGAAATGAGTAAAAATCACGCAAGTTCAATTGAAATTCTCTCGAAAATCATTCTAAATTCGCTCTTATTGACATTCACACCTTAAAGAGTGAACAATTTCACTTCGTTTTTTTTTAAAGAGAGTATAGTATGATAGAAGCATGTCTGAGCGAAAGTTTTGTTTTCGATACATTTGGATCAGGATTATAGGAAGAAGAAGAAGACAGAAGAAAGAGAAGAAGAAGAAGAGAAGAAGAGAAAGAAGAAGATAGAAGAAGAAGAAAGAAGAAGAAGGAAGAAGAAGAGAAGAAGAAAGAAGAAGAAAGAAAGAAAGAAGAAGTAAGAAGAGAAGAAGAAGAGGAGGAAGCGCATGAATAATCTTTTTTTTTCAGTCTAAAGGAACTATTGCCAGTTCAAGGATGAGGTCCCGTATAGTTCATAAATGTTATATTTTATTGTAGCATAAAATATAACATCGATTACTCGAAAGCATTGAAAACAGAAATTCAACTCCATGTCACCTGCTGAAGCCAAGTCCTAATTTTCTCGCGACCCGTGATATAAACAATGGTGAATGATATCAGTGTTACGTAATCTCAGCTCTTTCAGGAGATATAAGAAGCAATAAAAGGCAATCAATTACCCCAAATGGCGATTGTTTTGCTATCACCGTTTTATTGTATTATGGAAGTCATGAACGTCTTTCCAACTATCTCCCCACCCCCCCCCCCCCCGTGACGTCAGAAACTTACCTTGCCTGTTACTCTTTGCCTCCTTCCTTCTTCCTTCTGTTTTGTATCTTTCTACATTTTGTAATTTCATCCTACATTGTCCTGTATTGTCCAGTTTTGTCGTTACAGTATAGCTCTAATTTTTGTCTTTTACCACCGATAAAGGCAGTAAAGTTTTGGTAAATATTAGGGGGAAAAAAACATTTTCTGCTATTTTGTTTTAGAGAGCTATATTGTCTATCATAGCCATGATAACCTTACCTTCAGGAACTCTCCATTTTATTTTAATTTTAAAAAATCAGGGATCCACCGACATGTTTCCTTTTGAAATACCCATAGTGATATATACTCGCATTAGAAATGATAGCATGTCATTTAAAAAAAAAATTGGTGCGTGGTGTTTTCTGATGTCTGGCGTGACATTAATGAGATTCACACGATGTTGCTAAACTTAAAGTTTACTTCGAAGTTTTAAACTTCGATGATTAGCTCGTAGCTACATGGAAGATTTGGGTAAATTGTGATCTACCAATAGTACACTCTAGTTTGCAGGCAGAAACCCTTGTCCGTCGTGCTACGCCGATCAGGGTTTGAACAATTTGTGCTGCAGACTAGTACTTCCATAGGCCCTGTGTTATATATAGCTGCTGACCAACAAGATTAGTCTTGGTTCAAGGCGCTGTAGTATTTTAGTGCCAAAATAAAGTCTGTGCCTGCAGACCAAGTACACTCTGGCTTGACCGATTACTGTTATTTCCTTGGGGGCTATAAACAACGAGTCTTGCATCTGTAGGTTCTGTCATTTCCACCTTAATTTACAGGGAAATTCATTTAATTGTGACACACAACTACCTCCATGGATAAACTATACTTGTCGATTTTGTTGCAGGTTTTATACTGATATTTAGCATACATAATTATACATAGATATGTTGCCAAATATTTTGCTTGCACGGAAATTTGCTAATTGACATACAATAATTCAAAAATTAAACAAAATAACTATGAATCTAAATGAAACATGCAGATCTAATCCGCTTAAATACAAACAGTGGTAAATTCAAAGACGCTATATAACATTGTGGAAGACCCGTTTGAAAAATTGTCAAACTTAACAAGTTGACATGTCTGACAATGTTTGAATGGACGAATTGATATACCCTTGAACGCAAAAGTTCAGGTGATGTCGTCACTTGTAAAATATGTATGTACAGATAAAAATTGGCACATGAATTATTCTCGGCCGATAAAAATTCTGCAACACAGCAGTCTATGGGGAAAACTGGAATGGTCTCTAAACGATTTTTACTTTTTTAAAGCACATTATTTTGGACTGTATTTTTGTCAGGGCTTCTTATCAAAGACAATGGTATAGCATGGAGGATCATGCAGCTCACAAATTTTTTAAGATGGAAATGTTGTTATATGGTGTCTTTTATGTCTGATTTTATTTCCTACAAATCTGGACTTTTTCATCAAAATATTTCATTATACGTAACCTCTTAAAAATTCCCTTTGTTCTCTGCAGCCAATGTCATTTTTTTTATAGATCATCTACATGTATTTATTTTACTGCCGAAAATACGGTACAAATCATACACACGTGTTGTCAAAGTAAAAATTATTTCCATGAAACGTATGACATAACTTTCAATTTACGGAAGAGTAGCTTTTCATTATGTCGTTTTCGTGATTGTACCCGCAAATCTAATTTCAATTATTTTAACTTTGAAATAGTCAAATCAATAAAAGTTATACATGAATTATTATGAATATCCCCCTTTACAACCACACTTCAAATTTAACACTTCTCCACAATTTCGCATATATTATACGGATAGATTATCGTTCTCGCGGACGCAGACAAACATGTACACACATTTTGAACTCACGTCACACATGTGACCGTCATGAAGAGGAAAATAAAGACCCACAAAAAGAAAAGTAACGGAGTTAGTGAAAAGCGAATCAAAAACAATCGTCTAATAACGGTAGACCTGATCATAAAATTATATTCATATCATGCCATTCTACGTATCAACATACTAAAGTGAATCAAATTTATTTGTTACTATGAAAACTAGCATCGCTAGCAAACACATTTAATTCAAGTGTTCTCACAAATAATCGACTTACACTTATGCTAGCTATTTCCGTTAAAGGTGTATATTACGTGATACAGATAACATATTTATTTAAACATTTTATATTTCATTGTAATCTATGTAATAAATAATCCCTGTGTTTTTGCAGGCATTGTGCTTCTGGCAAGGGTCTTTACTCCAGCCACTTGACTGGGTCACAGACGGTGTCAAGGCAAAATCTTCGGAGGGGTGAAAAATCTGTCGGGGGGGGGGGATTTTGCCCGTCCTCCAAAAAATATTTACCTGCCAAATTACAAGCCAAACGTCATCCAACAAGAGGGGGGCAGGGGGCTGACGACGACCAAAACCCCGGGCCAAAACCATTTTCTTTGCTCGCCATTTTTTTTTTCTAGCCAAATGAAAAAATAGGGGGGGGGGCAGTCGCCCCTGGACTGGGTTGTCATGGGAAAAACATCAAGCGGTCAGCAGCAAGCCTAGAAGCTTGGACGGGTGCCGTATGTTGTCCATAACTCCATTTAACCGGGTCTTCCAAGGTATTTCTTCTAGCAAGCAATGGTAAGAACACAAACTTGAGGTGCTGACCTTTGTTATTCATCTTCATTTCATGTCTTGTTTTATTTCAGAGAATGCTACAGTTGAGGATCGAGCTAACAGGACGGAATTTTGGCAAGGTCGAATGCGGGAAATCCAGGGGGACATCATGGTAGCGTCTTGTTTTCAGGTAGGCTCCATAGTTGACGTTCCTTAGTACTTTTCGTGTTCAGTTGTTTGCAGCTTATGGGATGCAAAGGTGTAGAAACCGGTGTTAGTGGGGAGCAGGGAAAAAAATGAAATTTTCTTTTCCGGGGCTACTTTTCCGGTTTCAGTGCTTTCCAGATATTCTTTTATATTGAACCCTATGGTAATTTTCGGGGGGCTCTTTTACACATTTCGGGGGCTCTTTTAGCCATTTCGGGGGCAAAATTGCCCCGAGCCCCTGTGTATTTTTTCCCCTGGTGGGGAGTGGGCGGGGAGGGTTACTTTGCTGACCAATATAATCATGGAGGCCGA
>JZLH01S0294146.1:1723-18647 GCA_001188425.1 Eucidaris tribuloides | reverse complement strand
GAAGCTATAGAAAGTTATAGTGTGTACAACACAGCACAGTGCCAGTCATGGAAAGTTCATTGACCTTTGACCTTTGACCTTATTCAAATTCGACTCATATTCGAACTTGACCTGTGCCTTCAGGAGATGGACCTCTGGTATGAATTTGGTGATCCCACCTCAAAGCTATAGAAAGTTATTGGGTGTACAACACAATTGTTGACGACGCCGACACCGCCGACACCGGAAATAGTGATACCTATGTCTCGCTCCGCCACGCAGGCGAGACAAAAATGGTGTCCTAAATCTGCGCAAATGTGCAATCACTTTGTAACTTGCATGGAGCAGTGATTTTCACAAGCACATCAACAAATTTCAAATTTTGTGAAGCTACCTGCATATTTTTTGAATACAGTAACAAATTGAGAAAGATTCTTTCATAAACTATACATTTTGAGCAATTAAATTATGATTTGAGTGTGAACATTTGGTTTGTTGATTTAAGACCCATGCAGAATTTGGGTACTTGATCATAGAGAACAGCTCCTCCCTCAAACAGGAAATCACAAATGCTTTGCCTAAATAAATTGCTTGTTGGTAACTCCCCTCAAAACCACACTCAAGCACTTGTATAAGAAATTCTGGCAACAAAATCACATGACAAAGTTCAGATAAACAGTTATAACTGCTCCTCCTCCCCACCCCAAAAAAAGCCAGGAAAACAATAATAAATATTTTACTTGAACATTACTTTTCTATTTTTTTGAAGAGAAATTTTTAAAAAATATGCCAAGGAAGGAACAAATATTACCTTTTCTTCAGGCATGTTTGGATACAATGCCGTCTGCTCTCCAAAGGCTGTTCCAAGCTCACACACCCACTCCTCATCCTGAGCATCATCCAGGGTCTTCGACAGCAACTGTATCATGGGATAAGTGAAGACGTGGAGTGATGCTATTGTACAGTTTCTATTCTTACTTCTACCACTACTATGACTACTACAGCTATAACTACTATTTCAAATATAGATTCCTATGACTTTTACTCCTACTGCTTTTATTATTACTTCTACTACTTCTGCCATTGTGCTACTGCTGTGGATGCTGCAACAACTCCTACTTATTTGTACTACTTCTACTACTACAAAAACTACTACTACTTCTACTACAAAATCTAATACTACTACTACTACTACTATTACTACTACTACTACTACTACTACTACTACTACTACTACTACTATTACTACTACTACTACTACTACTACTACTACTACTACTACTATGTATATTATTGTAATATTACTACGATGCTGCTATTGCTGCTACTAGTGCTAACACAAAAATTTACACTACAACCATTCACACTACGTCCATTTCTACTATATTATTCTCTCAAAAGTTTTGTTGCGACACTCACCTTCAAGAGAAGATCTTCCCAAGCTTTCTGTGACCATTTATCTGCATCATCTAGATTGTCTGTGGAAAGATGAAACATTATTCTTTTTATTTTATTTCCACAAATACTTGACATGTTGGAGACCCATTACAGACAATCATTTTCATCACTATCCTTTTGAACTGCTCTGATCACTCAACAACTGTATCTTTAAGATCTTTAATTTTATTCAATGTTTTAATTATACAGAATCTAAAACATGACATTAGAGTATTTTCTGAAATGTACCAAACTGATTTATTGAAGGAAAGGATGAAAAAATGTTAGTAGTAGTATGCATGGTTGGATTAAGGAAGGTGTGTGGGGCCAAAAAAGTTGTATTGGCTAACCTTTCCAACTCTAAAAATTTCCCTGACCCTAAACATTTAAATAAATATTTATTTGCTATCACAATCATGACAGCGCAAAGTACCTCATTATCATTTTTTATTTTATTTTTTATTTGTTTAACGATTGCTACTACTCTCAATGGATTTGGGCTATTTTTATTTGAGTTGCACAACTTTCACTTCTTTTCTGCAGATTTGGGCTTGTTTTTACTTGAGTCATTGGGGTGTATGCATAAACTCAGGATCATTGTGGGAGCTTGACATGGATGAAAGGGAGAAATGTGGGGGAGAGATGTGGGGGAGGGAGCAAGGGAAAGTGTAGGGATAGGATGCAGGGGAAAAGGATGTGGTGGGCGTGGGGTGCATTCCATACCTTCTAAGTATTGTGTAAGTTTAGGTATGACAGCATCCCACATGTCCACAATGTGTTCTTGTAGGTTGGGTACCAAGCCTTGCATTAACTTCAAGACATGGATCCCCCTCATTCGCCCCCTCTCTGGTCTACCAGCCATGACCTGGGGGAATGAAACAATGAAAATAATCACAGCACCCTACTAGAACATACAAAGTGTCTAGGGAGCACCAACTGAGCTGAAAGGATTTAACTAAAGACTAGACTTTTCCACTTTCAAAAAAAAAATCTGTTTTCTTGAAATCAACAAAAATTATGTTTTCTTCCATTTTTGCCATTTTCAAAAGATGAAGTTCCATTTTTTAATTTTCATTTTTTCAAAAACACAAATTCTACATTATTTCATAAATGCAATGACTTTTTTTGATAACTTTCCCTTTGCGCAAGATTCTTGTTCACCCACTTACATTTATGACCATTTTCAACAAACCAACTTGTTATGAATTACTCATTTTTCAAAACATTATATAGGGTATTTCCATGAGTTAGTGGACAAACCGAAGACTTCATAAAATGGCTTGATCTCAAATCATGTTACATTTTAGTGGTTTCATTGCGTATGAATCACAAAGAATTGATGTGGGTCATAATTTCTGCCCTAAAATTTGGTTCCTAAATGCCCCCATCTAGGAGAATCGGCAACCATACACACAATGCTACATGTGGGACTACATATGACTAAATCTCAGTTTCAAGTAAAAATGAGCAAAATTGTCATTTTTTCAGCAGTTTTTCTACAAGATAGTGTAAAGCATCTTAAATTACACTGATAATTGTATTGCTTTTCCAACATAAGTCTATTAACTTGAAGATATTTTCAGAAATAAGTCATCGGACAAACTGTAACGTGAGTTACCATGAAAATTTCTAGAAAATCGAAAACAACCTGAACTTGTACCAAAGTCATATATGTGCATTGATATTCTCTGTTTTTAAAACAGACGTCATAATGTTTCAATGTCTTTTCTATGAGGAGTCTTTTGAAATTCAGTGCATACTGAAAATATGCAAGTCCAAATTGTGTAACGTGAGTTACCGACATTTGACCTGTTATTTCTCATACTTACCCAAAGAGTCTTCTCATTTGCTGTTGTTACCAGGGAATATGGGGGACACATTGCTAATTTAAACAAAAGTTATCACTACTCTATCCATGTTTTGAAAATATAGGTCTCTATAACCTAAATCTTGATTGAAAATGTAATGTGAGTTACTGTGGAAATGCCCCATTTCTTTCTGTAACATTCATTTCAAATCCAATTATTCAGGTCAATAAGAATTTTGCCAAATTCAATTTTTCATGTTTTGAAATGAAATTCAATGCATTTTCTGCTTGAATACTACAAAGGGTAAATTAATGATGCTATTTTTAATTTAAATTAAAGAGGTTGCTATTCCAATTCTCTCAACATTACAACCTTTACATGTGCATTTCAAATTACTTACCATGAGTCTGGCAATAATGGCACACGGTTTGGGCACGTTGACTGCGGTCTCAAAGTCGATCGTATAATCCTCATCCTGGGCCTCCCGTTTCTTGGTTGATATGTAGGCCAGGTTACGGCATAGCGGCATCATGGCATTGGTGGACTGGGGCAAGGCTAGGAACTCTAATAGGAAGGGCCACAGTACCTTGAAAGAAAATACAAAATGTTCTTCATTAATCAATCCTTTTGAAAAGATGAGAAAGATGTCTCGTTTATAAGTTTATAACTCAAAATCTCACACAAATACACATACGCACACACTCACACACCAACATTCATAGAGACAAACACAAATAAGCATGCACACGATCAACTGACACATCCCTCCTTCCCCCAATACACCAACTCAGACAAACACATCTTAATTGTACCATGAGGTATACAAGGTTATTTGAGTATAAATTTGTTTAATCTGTATAACCTATTGCATCCCACAGGTTTGACACACAGTGAATCCAGCTGCTAAAAGTATGGTATAGGAAACAAATATCTTGGATAGAGGACAGATTCTGTGAATATGCTGAAATGATGCAAGTTCATTCAAACTATATTGGAAATATGTGGATATCAACCTTCTAATGTTGGAATTGCAAGTTCCCATATTCATTTTTGCCCTCAATTTATTTCATAAATGCATGTTATTACAGGCAAACGTGTACACACACACACACACATACACACACAAAATTGAGCAAGACGACACAAAGAAAAACATGCATATTGCTGACACACACAAACACACTCTACCGTATAAATACCCTTACAAACACACATACATAGTCACACAGATGCACAGACACATACCTGCCAAATATTACGATTTTGGCATAATCTTTACGATTTTCCATTATAAATTCCGCATAACGAATTTGTTTCTAAACTTTATGATTTTTTTTATTTTCTGAAATTATTAACAAATAAAATGACGGGAGCCGTCAAAATTGGATTCCTATTTTTGGTCACCAAAAGTTGGCAGGTATGCAGATAGATAAACACACTATAGATATAAATAAAAACACACATACATTTTTTTTCATATGTGCTTGCCTGAGGAAATTTGCTGGGGCAACTGTGAAAACACACCTATTTTTCTAAAGCATAGTCACTGAAAAATATAACTGGAAGAATTTCCACACATGATGATAAACGAAAGATTTATACAAAGAAAATTGTATTCATTTCAAGTCATAAGTTTGTTGTTGGCTCAACAGGAAGAGAACTATGAAACATTCTCACAAACATTCAAACATAAAGTTTGATACTGGTAAAATTAGTATGAATTTACATTGAAGTGTATGTTCATTAAGACTAGGGTACCCTCAAGTTGTTTGTAAAGAATCCTGTCAATTAGAGTAGATTTCCACAGCTGATTTTGAAACATACTACGTTTTCTACATTCTTGCTCCACGACTTATTAATTATGGAATGTTTCTATTGTTGGTCAATAGCTACAGGGAATATGCACCTGTTGCTTTTAGATTAGAACCCAGTATGGAATGTTCTAATTTTTGGTTAATATCTAACTAGACATTTGCACCACATCCTGATGTTGATATTGACCAGTGAAACAAAACCAAATATGCACTTGAAGTAATCACTGTGAGACCACAATTAACATTCACAGATACTGTGTATCATCAGGCTTCGGTTGATTGTAATAAGGGGCTAATATTACATTTTCCTGTATTTTTTATGCAGCACAGAAAAGATATGATCAGTTGTTCAAGTTTCAGAAGAAAACTAGAGCAGTTCATCTGCATGCAGCTGATGGGTGTGCATGTGCACTCCCACTCCAATTTAGGTACATCATTCATGTATGTACCCAATCTGAAAAAAAGACATCTTGGTATGGTACTTGGTCCAAGTTACATCAAAATCTGATCAGCTGTTCATAATTTATTGTTGTTGTTGTTGTTTTGGTTTATATGGCACGTGCATTCATGGTTAAATATTTACGCCTAAAACTGTTGGGTGTTCTATAAATTTTGTGAGCTAATTCTTAATTAGCGCCAATTTGAAAAATACATGTAATCTAAACATACAACTCAAAAAGCAAAAAAGCTAAAAAAGGAAAAACCGTGATGCCAGGCCTCAACAACTACAACCTCCGCTTTTTTGCATCTTATGGTCATACCGGCTCCGTACGTCGAGCAGGCTTCTCACAGCGGCGCTCACTAGCAATAGTTGGCGCTATAGATGTTATCACATACGCCGTCCTTAGACCTCCCAGATGCACGGAGGAGAGAGAGACATGGTAACGAAAACCGTAAATGGACGGATGGATGGACCACCCAAAAATATGATGTCTCCAGCAACTTTGGTGCGGAGGCATGATAAGCAAATCTGTTACATCGAATATGTGATTTAGGGGTTAGTTTTGTTACTTCAGAAGTCATAAGATGGACGTCATGATCATTAATGGGCCTATTTAGCTTTTTGGTCTAATGTTGAAGTACGAAGGAAAGATAATTTCTCTAGAAGATTATTATTTCTTTTAGTTTTTTTGTTTCATTTATCTAGTTAGTGGCTTCAAACAAGTCACAGAGTAATAAATTAAAATAGCTAAATTTTTGCATCAAGATTACGCAACACGCAACTCATATAACAAAAACTACATTGTCAATGTGCATATAAATGTTGGTTAGAATTGTGAAAACTGTATCCAACTTTCCCTCCCACGTGCACAAACACAAAAGACGAATAAACATAATAAACATACCTCTTCCATGGTAGCTATCGTTGTTGTGATGAGATGTAATACATTTTCACACATAGAGCGTAGAGCATCGTTGCTAACGTACTCTGGATCTGGGTTTCGTTTACCAGTCTGTTTAGGAAACAAAATTAGTAGTATAATGCTTGTTAATGGTTAGTGACATGATTGGGACACTTGAAAATACCTCAAGAACCAAATCAATTGAAATATATAACAATTATACGCCAGCTGGAGTTGATCTCCCAGCTGGAAGGATTTTTCTCTAATTTATTTACTTGAGGAGAATCAAGCATACTAGTATTTTTATTCTATCGGGCCCCGGAGGATATAAAGGCCATAGAGAGCTACACAACAGGTTTGCCTGCCACGAGGGATATTGACATTACTTATTTTAGAATGAGTCAACGTTTGACTACAAGATTTTCACAGCAGAATCCTTGTATAGGTTACTTGATTCTAGAGTACTTTCAGCCCGAGTTCAGGACTACCTCAATCATGTCATGTACCTTTAAGGTAATTTCAAACCTACATTTGAACACATTTATGAAAGAAAGCTAACATACAATATCCATATTTCCCTGTAGGATGTGAATGAAACTCACCAAATTGAAGAGGTAAGATAAGACATTTTTTCTCTCTCCAGAGAAAATGTCTCATCATTTTCTAAATTCTTCTTAGGTATCATTTTACAAATTCAATAATAAAAGCTAATGACATGAATGGGAACACTTGCAAATGCCTCAAGAAACAAGTAAGTTCAGACATATACCAATGTATACACTAGCTAGAGTGTAAATCTTTGCTGCAAGGATTTGTCTTGAATTTGATTAAGGAGAATCAAGCGTGAACTCCCATAGAAAGCGACACAACAAATTTGGCTGTCACAATGGATACTGACAGTAGTTCTTTTAAAATAAGTCTACATTTGACTACAAAATTTTCACAACAGAATCCTTGCATAGTTTACTTGATCCTACAATAGTTTTAACCCAAATTGAGGAGTACCTCAAATCATGCTATTTGCTTTTAAAGGGCAAAGACATGATTGGGGAAAAGTCTGGGATGCCTCAAGAACCAAATGAGTTAAAAATTTTATGATATATACACTGACAACAGTATATATTCAGGCTGGAAGGATTTGTCTTGAATTTGTTTACTTCATGAAAAACAAGCATTCATTTACCAGTTTTGATTTTACACATGATCCTGATAAAAATTGATCCGATTGACAGCTACACAACAAATTTAACTGTCACAACATTTTCAGCAAATAATTAACATTTGCTTTTAATGGATTAAAGATAAATGACATGATTGGGGGTAGTCCTCAACTTGGGCTGAAACTACTCTAGAATCAAGCTAACTATGCAAGGATTCTCCTGTGAAAATCTTGTAGTCAAACGTTGACTCGTTCTAAAATAACTAATGTCAATATCCGTTGTGGCAGGCAAACCTGCTGTGTGGCTCTGTATGGGTCCTATTTTTATCGTGCCCCGATTGAATTGCTTGATTAGACAAATCCTTCCAGCTGGGAGAGCCACTCCAGCTGGAGGATAGTTGGTATATATTTCAACTCATTTGGTTCTTGAGGCATTGTCAAGTGTTCCCAGTCATGTCACTAACCTTTAATAATTTTTTCACTATATATGGTTTTTTTCGGGGGGGGGGAGGGGAACATAATAATGACAATTAGCTTTTGGAAAAAATAACTGAAAAATACACTGTAATTGTGAAGATATAAACTGTATTCCATGTAAACTGGCACCTTAAGACTTAGTAGACTTAGTGAGTCTACTTGATACAAGAATTATGGTGATTTAATTAGAATGAGTGTTTAATAAGACAAGAAAATTTGCACAGGGCTTGACATTAGCAGGGGGCCTTGGATCATTGGCTCCCCAGAATCGCCACGGGCTCCTTAGAAATATATGAAAAAAGCCTGCCTGGTTACTCAAGTTTCAGAGAACAGAAATACAGCCACTTGTGACTGAGGGAAACATGGCTCTCAAAATCTCAATTTGGCTCCCTAGAAAAGTCCCTGAGGAGCCTGGCTGGCTCCCTACAAAAAAAGTTAAGGTCAAGCCCTGTTGCGTCACACATTTTATACAATTTCAGTGAAAACATATTTAAAAATTAATTCACTGTGTTATAAGGTATTGGAAAGAATCTTACCGGAACGTCTGGTAACAGAGCACACTGTCTGATGACAAACTCTACCATCTGATGCCCGCCCTCTAGTGACAGGTAATCATGATCAGCCATTGCGATAACAACTTGGGCAAACATTTTCTTTATCTGTAGACATAAACAGAAAAATACTAGTTTAGTGCTACCTTTAAACTAGCAATTCACATTTATAAATACGATCATAATCAAAATCCATGACAATTTATATCTGAGTAGAACATTTGTGACCCGCCACGACAAAATGAGACACAAGTCGGAGATGTCCGAGCCGAGAAAATCGTGTCTAAAGTCAAAATTGGTTGGAACTTATGATTTTCAGTTTTTTTAACTTGTATTGAAGTCTTAAGTCTTATCTTCATCATGTAGAAGTTTCGGAGTGAAATGATGAAGGGAAAGCTATAAAAAGTGTGTTTTTCTGGAGCAGTTTTTTTCGGTTTCAGAACAAGTGCGAAAAGTCAGACCAGAGCGCTGTGGAATAGGCTCCGCCCATAGCAACGTTGGTGAATTCTGATTGGTCATCGCAGAATGCTAATTTACATACTCCCTTGTACATCGCTTGCTTTCTTACCTGTGTGTGTGGTTATCAATCGTACTTTCGTGTTATGACATCGGTTTTTATTGTTGATCTCTTGTGGTATCAGAAAGCAAGATAGTCGTTTAAATTTTGTTTATTCTGAATTTAGTGTGATAACTTTCATACACAGCGCCTTTATTGGATTGTTTTTGATTGCCAACGCATAGCGCGAGCAAAAACAGTGGGCCTGCAAGCTCAGAACAACTCGCTGAAAAGTTAACAAGTATAGTTTAAATGTTTGATTGGAAAACAGAACGCCATATACCTGAAGTTTTGAGCTCAATGTGCACTTTTCCATGATTATACCCATGGTTCTGGTGCCCTATATTTACCGTAGAATTTAGATGACAGTGATCGCAGCCACAATGAAACCAAATTGGCCATGCAATCTTACACCATGCATCCAGTTTAGTTTCTTTACGAAAGCGAGAACGACATCAATATCATTTCACTGTTTGTGTGTGTGTTTGTTTGTGTGCGTGTGTGTGTCTGTGTGTGTGTCTGTGTGTGTGTGCGTGTATGTTATATTTCGAACTAATGGATGATCGCATTAAATGCATCAACGTTTATACTTGAAAGAAAACGTGGACTCAGAAGTACATGGACGAGTACTGCATCTCACGCCATCAATGGAGACATGACTGTGTAATTTCTAGATAATCTGCATTAACATAAAAGACTGATTATCACACTGGACTTGCACTCGTACACAATAAGAAACTCTATTGTTTCCAAACAATACGTGCGAAGTACGCCAGGGACACTATTTAGCTGCGGACGGCCATTCAATACCTCCTTGACTCAAACTTTGCATGCAGAATCCATTGCCCATTTATCGGGTAAAAGTCTCCATAGAAAATCGTGCCAAAAATGTTCCTCTTAATCAAACTTCCAGAATCATTATCACAAGACGGCAATATGCCCAAATGTTGGGGCGCATTTTCAGATATCTTTATAGTTTATCTTTAACGGCATTCATACAAGTATAGTGCTGTGAAAGTGTTGTGAAAGTTATAGTCTTAAATTTGGTTTTTATATGTTGGTCTTTTTCATGACTTTATGTGTTCGTTTATTTTAATCGTTGTTATTGTTTTAGTTATAGTCATAATTTTTGTCTGTGTTCTTTTTGTTTAGATTATAATATTTGTATGTCTTATGTAAATGTACATTAATGCATTTTTCAGTACCGCACGGACTTGCGGAAGAGGAGCTTTTGGCTGAGGCAAGTGGTGTCGTATTTAAATAGATAAATACAATATACACACTCACCATATTGAAACGCACAAACAAGGACAAAAGAGAAAGGCTTCATGATTAATCATAAGCTCCGTACTGATTTGTTTCATGTTCTATCGCCGTTACCGATTTTGTATCAATATGTCAATGCAACAAATGTTCAGGTCGACATTATGTCAGCTATTCTATGTGAATATCTTGACAGCACTATGCTGTAAAAAGCGTGTAGCATTTAAACATTAATTTAGTGCTTAGAAAGTGATATAGCAAACATGTGTCTAGAAAATGTTCAGATTAAGTTACACCTAATGATTAAAAACTGGACACGGATGTCTAGTGACTTAATACACAACGTTTAGCCTCGAACATGTTTACAAAGAGATAGCACAAATGTTTTTAGAAATGCGCTTAATTGCTACACACAGTTTTTACAGTGTAGCTAAAACAGTCTACTCTAGTTGTACAGTATTGTTGTTGAATCATCCACAGATGTGTAATATGAATCAATTATACTACGGGGAAGCAAAGGAGAATATGGTTAAAAATAGTGTGTACTGACACATGACTTTTTCTGTATGATAAAACCATGGAAACTACATCAACATGATATTGTAAGCTTTGAACGTTGCTGTGAAAGTCTACATGCGGCCTTTTAACAATGCCATTAATTTTCATTGATAAATTCATGTGATGCTCAATACGAATTTCTAATTATAGTAAGTGATAATGTTACTATTTTAGTCGGGTCCATATCGTGTTTCCCCTCTTCCTCACCGTGTTCTTCATTTCTTTTTTCTCATTTTCTCACCTATACATGCATCTGTGCATGTTCTTCACTTCTTCTGTGATCTTTTTCATTTCCTTCATTTTCTTTTTCTTCTTCCATGCATACGGTTTTTATTATCAATGTTGTGCTACTGTCTAAACAAATAATTCGTGCAGATACAGCAACAGTTCATTTGTTTTTCTTAATATTGTTTCCATTTTGAGAAAACGTTTTACTGCTTTGCAAACACGCCATACATTAATGGGACGTTAGTGTAGAAAACGAAAGACATGTAACTTATAGGAGTAAATGAATCTTTACTACTCCAAAACGTTGCGATACATGTAGTGACATTATACATAAAGTATGTGCAACAACAATAAATATAAAATGCTTTTGGGTGGTATGTAAATTTTATTTTATTTTAGTCACGTCTTTTTTAAAAGTCTGTGCAGACCCAATAACGTAAAATTCAGTCAATCTTCGCAAATTTTGTGTACAATGTAACGTTATTTGGCCTTGCTGCGAAGCGTAACTTGAAAATGAGTGAGAGAGTATAATGGATGCATCAATTTGCAATCACATGAATGTATACTCAATATAGGGCTCAGATTAACCCAAAAAAAATGAAATAAGACCACTTGTTCCCTGGATAGTTGATTAGATTTGTGTTTTAAAATCAAAATGACCCAATGAAATCAATAACGTTTATATTCTGTCGTTCACAAAGGGAAACTGTAATCGCATTTTAAGACGATTGCACTAATAAAAAAATATTTTATTTTTCTTACAGTTATCGGCTTGAGATTTGCGTAATTTCAATATATCGATTATTAGATAATGTGAGATGAATATAAGTTTAACAATTGTTTATGGTATTTGGAAGATTCACGGCATAAGATTAGAATGTGAAAAGCCGAAAATTCGGGATTGATAACAAGCGACACGATACCAGCACGCACATACCATGCATACACCAACATAAACAAATACACGTACACACAACTTAAAAAAAACAAAAAAACAAGAAAACGTAGTGTCTGCACTCGAGATTATTTCAATATCCTTTCACCGTCAACTAAGTCGCAAAAGCCAATAGTCCATTGATTATTGTTATTTTCAAACATTTCCCCGGAACAGAAGAGCAACGCGTTAATTAACAGACACTTTTATTTTGTTGGGTCCATTGAAACTTTTCGTGTATACAGAAAGCCCTTACGCCAAAGATGAAAAACGCGTGTGGTATGAATGAATGGAAACACGGATCTTTGAATTCCAATCACTGCACGGCAACAAAGAAATCCCCACACTTGTACATTGATTGTCCTTTTGTTATGAGAGAGTCTTAAAGACGGTTAATTCCAAACTACGTGACGCCCTACTGCTAATTACCAAGTTTGCTTGTATAGAAAGTGCTCTCGTCAATTCTGTTTAGAACGCGAAATGCAGGTTGTAAGGGGATTACTTTTGTTCCCCCACAATAGAATCGCAACAGATCATTGTAGTGATGCCCCGCAGATGAATAATATGTACAAACCTGTATGTTGTCTTTACATAATGCAACAGTTTCTTGTCAGTCCGTTCTTATTTTGAAACAATCATTGCCCAAACAGATCACCGAGTGTTGCTTTCATTACTAGGATTGCCGCAGCCGACCTTTTTATTTGACTCTGGTTCATTTTTAAACTCTTCGCGCTATAAGCAAACCAATTCTTTCTCTTACTGTTGGCTAAACATCATATCGCCAATACCTAAAAGTAATGTATAGCAATTCAATATTTTGATTTTAGACCACACAATTACCCAAATAACTTTTCCAATTTACCCAGGATTTTTTTTTTACATGAAGATTAACAGAGATACAAAAAAAAAAATCAGACCACGTATAACTGGATGATTGTGTAAATATTAAATGACGGGGTGTCCGTTGTATTAATTATTTAACTTCTTTCTAGAAATATCTCAACCATTTTATGTTCGCTTAGAGAATTACAGCGCGCGGATTTCGTCAGGTATCCCAAGGCGTGTTTGTGTGTTTGTGCAAGTATCTAGAATTGAAAATTTGTCATTAAAGTTAGTAGCTGACGGAAGAACTGGAATAATGAAATGTAATTAATGGAATGATCGCCATGGTGATTGTCGTTATCAAAACTTCTGTGTTTTATTACTAACATTATTTCAATTAGTATCATAAAGTCCTTTTCAGAAAATTAGCTTCACTGATCAGCAAAAAAATCCCGTAAATCAATGGTAACCACGCATTGTCGGATTTGCAGGTGCCCTTAAAATGCACTAGACTTTCCGAAACTAGAAAGACCGATATTGTCGTGAATACGCCCGTTTTATACCTCAAAAAGGTTAAGTTAGATTTGATGAGGAGATTCACAGGCAAATAGTTGCGAGAAACTGATACATTGTACTTGAAAATCTGAAACTAGAGTTCGAGTGGGCATTCTGATTGGCTGAATGCATAATTACTGTAACCGCTTAGAGGACCAATCACGGCGTGGCTTTTACTAACGCTACGCCCGAGCGAACATTGGTTGCTACGGGCCCTCAGCACGGTGTGAAAATCTGGATCGCATTCTTGATCGCACTCGAAACGGATGTTTATCTTTCAAGGCGGTTTTCTCGAAATAAAAAATCTCAAAACCCCACAACATTCTTTCGTTTAAACCACGATATCTCAGCAATGGAGTACTTTAATAAGTTAATTTATATACTAAATTAAAGCTGAATATATGGAGAAAAAGATTATGCCAATATCTCAAAATTGACCTCCCCCCGACTTGTGTCTCATTTTGTCGTGGCGGGTCACATTTTATAAATACTGGTTTTCATTTGATTCCTTTTCCATTATAACTGAAACAAGCCCATGTATCATAAGTCTACACTAAAACAAAACAAATCAAAAACGGAGATAGAAACATTATATACAGAATACTTGTAATAGTTGGTCAAATTTTGGTGACTGATGAACTGAGAAACTGCAGTGGACAACTGGATTTGCAACTCCTGTATCCTTGCTATTGGGATGAGGGTATCATAAACCCATTGAACACAAAATCAAATTGTATTCAATGGGTAAAAGGCCCAATGTCAAGAAGGGGGTTGACCAAAGAATAATAAGTATGATGAGTCTTACAATACACATTCCTGTATATGCACTGTTGCAGTGTCATACTGTCCAGATAGAAAGGGCAAAATTGATGCTCTATTTTATCATACTACCAAGACATTAGCAATCAATTAACATTGCATCATGGTAAAATAAAGTTGCCCCATTTTTAGTCAAAAGAGGGCAAAATTTCAATATGCCTGACCATTGGAACTCGAGAGTCAAATTCAGTTTTATGTGACAGTACCTTGTTATTGTTCTCCTGTAGTACAGGTTTCAATCCAGACAAAATTAGTGACTTCTTATCCTCCATGTGTGGACCTGAAAATAATAAACCAGCAAGGATTGATTGACAATATTTGCAATGCATGTAAAATGCTGTGAATTGGCCTAAAATGTACATAACATACACATATGGCCTCAAATTGTGTTTATTCTGAAAGTGAACAGATAGTCAACTCTTTATACAATAGTTTTGAATAGAAACAACACATATAAATACACACACACACACACACATACTTGTAATTGCTGCCAAACAAGGTCAGTCTAAAAAACCAACCCATTCCGTATACCGCGCAATCAGGGACACACACTCGCGTGTACAACATACACTCGGGAATGTTTTTGTCTGTTTGTGTATGTGTATGACCTTCCACCAGTAACTGGGAATGTTACACACAAATTTCTAGCTATTTTCTAACATGCTTTCGCACCATCTACATTCGATTTGCAGCCATTTGAGGGGTTAGGGACCAGGGATGGGCAATTACATTCCTAATTACATTCCTAATTACATTCTTGGCCAGGTGCAAATCACCATGACAAAAACCTGCCTGGCCTAGCCAGAAGAGGTTATTATCATGTTAATTAACACCTGCTTATTGTCCTTGGCAACATTCAAAAATGTAATTCGGAATGTAATTGGCCCAACCCCGGTAGGGACCGTCCCTGTTTTCGGAACAATACGTGAGCTATGTATACCATTAATAAGTAAGTCAATAATCAATCTTAGCCAGCCTCTTACCTGCCGAGTTGATGAGTTGTTTGAAGACGGCCAGGGTGCCAATGCGGATCCTCTCATTGTTGTTGTCCAGTTTGGTCAGCAAGAAAGTGACCACTCGATCCGGAAAGGTCCTGGCCAGGACAGAGAAACATCGTCGGACTTCGTTGTGGTTCTTGAGACCGGCGGGGTTGTTGTAGTCAGCAGGGACACAAACCTAAATGGAGGAAAATATTAACAGATTACAGTGTCATGATAATGTTTTTTACTCTGAAGTGTTGCTTTTTGCTAGGCCAGTTGAAAGAAACAGAGTAAAGTGATTTGTGACACAGTAACATGGTGACTGCTGAGAATAGTATAACAAATATCCCCCACACCTTCCAAAAAAATACCAAAACAAAATTGAAGAGACACAGTGACATACAAACATACATGTATACTTAGATCAGAAGTTCATGTATCTCACACATATGTTTTCACTCGACAAATCACAATACAAATTATTTTTTATGATGGCAAAAATTGTGTCAATAGCAGTGTAAAATACTGCAAATGTATAGTTGCTTCAGATCAAAGATGCAGCATCAACATACAACAACTAAAGTAGTAATAAGTGACAACCCTTCACAATATGTATGACATTCTTGCTGCTGAAAAGACAAATACATGTATTATTTTGTTTTAAAAACAACAGAAGCCTGACGGCTCATTCTCTCTACCATAAAGATTTTATTTACTTACCCTACCCCCCACCCTGTTTTGTTATCAGTTTCTTACATACCTGAACCGTAATCATAAGGTTACCATTTGTCTTTGGGTGTAAAACCTATTCCAAATTGGGGGGGGGGGAGGGGGGGAGTGCTCAAATACTAAATTCTTTGATACTATGGAATTCTAGTGTAACTACTTTGCAAATTAATGGTAATGAGCTTCAAGTAATCAACTCAATACTCCATCCACAGGCAAGTGAAATGAGGCTTATGATCGGCAACCCAACATTTGCTGTGGTGACGTTTTAGAAGGATTTGGGCTGCCATTGGGTTTTTAGTTCAGATTTGGGTTAGGGTTAGTGTTAGGGGTAGGGGTAAGGCTTAGGTTAGGGTATGGGCTGGGATTAGGGTTGAATTTAAGATTAGTGTATCTAGTAGTCGTTGGAGCACTTGATGCCAGAGCAGATGTCATAGAACCTTATTATTACGCCAACCACTGGGTTGATATTGAATGTCCTGTTAGTATGACAAGGTGACCAAGTGACCTTCTTTGGAATGCCTTGTTACTATGGCAACATGACCGATTAAACCAATTGTCACCTGTGCGTGCATGTTTCCAAGGATGGTGTCCAGCTGTGGTTCTAGAATGACGCTGCCCTCCAATGCCGCTGCCTCAAGCACCATACACAGACACTGGAGCAAATGAATAAATAAATAACACATCAAGTATTTTATTTAATTGTAGTAAATATAGCAGTGAACAGCAAACCAACTCAGCAACATGAATTTGACTCTGCGAACCTTTAATTCATTAATATTTGGTCTTACTGGGGGGGGGGGGGGCTTATGAAATATTAATGAGCTCAGCAACACGGACTAGCCCTCTAGTGTTTGATTACAGTAAATCATGGCATTGCTATTACCTAGTATAGTGTTGTTGGTACTGTTG
>JZLH01S0294090.1:62573-74093 GCA_001188425.1 Eucidaris tribuloides | reverse complement strand
TCTCCCCTAAGTCGATATTGACAAGAACTCAAGAGGACTCTTATCAACTTCGTCTGTTAATAAAGATCTTTTGAAAAAACAATTCTATATCAGAACCAAAATAAATGGTGGACTGGTCTAGTGTGTCTCCAAGACGCGTTCTTCATTTCGTTTGCCTTTCCTTCAGCGCTTTTGACTTCTTCCCATCCTGCATATGCTCTGTGTTCTTATAACTAAAGAAGTACAAAAGACTCACTTTTGAGTTTCCAGTTTGTTCCTCCCCCATTTTGAAAAGATCCGAAAATATGACATGAGCTTGTCCTTGTTTTACTGCCGAAATGCGAGTGCTTGGAGATCCTCCGGAGCAGTATTTGAAAGTTCGTCCTTCCGGTCAAACCATGGTGTTAATATTTTAAAACTACACCCCTTTATTTCATGTGAACTGAATGGCACCATGGTTCTCCGCTGCTCGACTTTTTAGCACGCGGAATCAAACTCCGTGAGCATCTTCTCAACCTCACAAATGGCAGTGCGCCCGCTTACCGGCTGAAAATATAACTCTCACCACACTTTCGTCCTCTTGTCGCCTCCTGAAACTTAACTCTTCTTGGAATGCATAAGAAACTGTCAACAATTTCCGCGTTACTTCTGTCAACGGACTTTCGATTTTACTGGACTTTCACATTCATCATCTTGCTGCAATATTTTGTCTCCATACACTGTAAAAGCCAAATGATAATACGAACTTTCTCATCACATCCACAAGCGATTGCTACCACCTTTCAACGTTCACAAAACTCTTCCAATATCTTCTGATCAGCACACTGGCATGACATTGGCTTCTAGAAACCCCTTGATCGAGTTGCTTTGGAGGGGCGAAATATTTCAACGTGCACAGCCTCCAAAAAGATGGAGACGTCAGTTCAAACTTCTCTACAATGTTCTGCCTTCATTGCGCGTTTCTTCACCATATAATCCGAACATTTCTTCATCATGTGGATGGTGCGGCGAAAAGGGCACAACTCCTTCATCTGCTCTTCCTGTGCCGTTCATCCCAACCTGCTTGCCTCCTTCGACCATCTCCTATCCGTCTGCTTGCCACGCTAAGCTGAACTATTGACTTTATTGGACTTATGATTCGCGTGTACGGGTCGTTGCAGGAGACTGTTCGCCTATTCCAATTTCGCTTATCATCAGTATTGAGAGCACACTGATAGCTGCTTTATCGCACATCTCATTTTAGTCGACCCTCTACCTATTTGACTTCAGAATAAAACAAATCATTCATAGACTTGAGTTCTACAAAACCTCAAAACAACTGTTGTGCCTCATGAAAACGATGTCTCAAACGATTCAATAGTTTCTCCTGCACGACCAACACAAACCTCACATGGTTGATTTATTGTTTGATGTTCTTAGTTTTAAAAGTTTGTCAGTTGAAATATTGCTGAGTTGAATAATGATAAACTTTTCAACTCTTTTTGTGTACCTTTAAAGGAATAATTTCCGCGTATTCGTTATTATTTTGATTATTCTTGCACTAGAACGATTTGTTCAAAATATATATATCTTCCACTTTTTGCAATGAAATATTTCTAATATTATTACCAATACCAATGCTTAATAATTTGTGTTTCATGTGAAAAAAAAATCGTCTTTGTTACAACCCTTTTAATTTGTAATATTATGTAAATTCTTTTTATGAATAATTTTTACCTTGAAAAAAAAGCTTTCTCCCTTATTTTATCCTTCCTTCTTTTCTTCTTCCTCTTTTTCTTTCTTCCCTTTCTTCTTCATCTTCTTCCTTTCTTTTTCTTCTCCTTCTCCTCTTTGTAAGCATTGCCCAAGTGTGGCTTTTGTTTTTTGCTCGTAGTATTTTGATGTATTTGAAGTTCATTTCCAATGTAATTTTTATGTATTTATGCAACATTTCATGATGCTTTTTCATGACTGCTGTATTTGCTGTGATTTCTTTCATGACTTGTCATTATTTTGTATCAATTTGAATTATGTATTATTGCAAAAATTGATTTAATAAAGGTTTACTTTGAAAAGTCAAAAAAAGTCTTCTTCTTCTTCTTCTTCTTTTTCTCGTCCTTCCTCTTCCCCCTTTCTTCCTTTTCCCTTGTAGTAGTATGTAAATAGCCTTATTATTATTATTATTATTATTATTATTATTATTATTATTATTATTATTATTATTATTATTGTTATCATTATTATTATTATTATTATTATTATTATTATTATTATTATTATTATCATTATTATTGTTGTTATCATTATTATTATTATTATTATTATTATTATTATTATTATTATTATTATTTATTATTATTATTATTATAACTATTATTATTATTATTATTATTATTATTATTATTATTATTTATTATTATTATTATTATTATAACTATTATTATTATTGTTGGTGTTGTTGTTGACTGTTAAATACCCTCCCTACTCAAAAGTATTGCAACATACACGATAACGCATGTATTTTAAGTTGAAGGGGTCTTTCTATAATGATGTCTTAATTACGTTTATTATTGATAAATAACAAATTATTTGAAAAGACAACAATGAATATTCTTTCTCCTTTCTTCTCCAAGGCGGAGAGATTATCAAATGCAGGCGCGCTTACGACAGAGGGACTAGAACATAAAATTTAACATTTTTTCAGCTCCCTATATGGGTGGGGTGTTAATTGACAATAACATCGTAATGCGGTTTCATATTTCCCGTAAAACGGTTTGGATGGTTTGGAAAGACTTACAATAAACAAAAAATGTCAATATGTTCCTCGGAAGCGGTCTCAGAAAGAAGGCTACACTCCTCGAAGAAGAAGGTGACCTTCTATCTTCATAAGACAGTGGTAGGGAGGATAAGGCTACCAATTAAAGATGATGGCCTCTTCTCCTCATTATTATATCCAATGTACTAAAAAGTATCATGACAGTAAATTTTGAAATGTTTACAATAATAAACCGCCTTGAGGAATGAGAAAGAATAAGAAATTATAACTTGAAGGGATCTTGACTAAAATATGGGGCATTTCCTCCTTACCACTGTCTTATGAAGATAGGAGGCGCTTCCTTCTTCGCGGGGTGGTGTCTTCCATCTGAGACCGCGTCAGAGCAACTTCTTGGCATTTGTTGTTTTTGGAGGTCTTCCCAAACCATGAAAATCGTTTTACGGTAAATATGAAACCGAATTACTATGCAAATGTCAATTTTCACGCCACCCCTATAGGGAGCCGAAAAAATGTTATATTTTATCTTCCAGTCCCTCTGTCGTGGGTGAAAGGAGAAAGAATATTCATCGATTTCTTTTGAAATGATTTGTTATTTTCCAATAATAGACATCATCATGATAGAAAGACCCCTTCAACTAAAATGCATTCGTTATAATGTTGCAATATTTTTGAGTAGGGAGGGTATATCATCAAATGAAAATTTATATCATATATTCTACGTGTTTGGACTGTGGAATAAGCTCGTTCCCGTTCTTACACTCTAAATTACAGGGATTTAAAATAAATCCTCATCGGCTGTGAATAGGGACCTGTCGATTTTTGGATTTAAATTTAGATCTTAACGATTTATATTAAATCCACAAATGCTTAAAATTTAAATCTTTAAAATTTAAATCTAAATCCAGCATCGACTGGTCCCTATTCACAGCCGATCAGGATTTATTTTAAATCCCTGTAATTTATCATGTTTTATCGTGTTTTATTGTGTTCTGTGCAATTATGTGATTTATACACTCTACTGAATGCTTGAAAAAGCTATCATGGTGGAATTGAATCGAATTAAAAAGTGTATTTTGCACATTTCTTCGCTTTCCTTCTGTGTCATCCGCCACTTGGAGCCAGAAGATACACTTGCTCAGTCCCACCCATATAATCTTGTGCTGAAACTGTTAACCTGATCTTGCCGTACAGTGTGCAATATCTGCTTCACTAACTCTTCCAACATACCCAGGACTTCTTTTGTTATCTAAAATACCCATCCTATTATCATCATGTCAGTGCGGTATACAAGGAGTGAACTAAACACTACACAAAAAGTAAGTTCCCCCTTGTTCAAAATACCATAACTTTTTAATGAAATAAGTTTTAGCAAAAAATCTTTGCGGGAACATTTCCACACTCCTTGACTAACCTCTGTGTGAAAATAAGATTAATCCGTCAAGCCATGCATGAGTGAGCATGAATTAAAGGCAAAAATGTCACTTTTCAAAAGTCACAGGAGTCATCTCTTATGCCAAAATAATGGTAAATAATGGTATTTTTTGCTTTATTTATAAAGTGTGCTCACTGAACCCTGACATGGTTACAACCTCTTATGTCCATACAACGTGTAAAGATACACTTTGCTGCAAAATATCGGATTTCAAATTTTTCAATAAACTTAATGGATTTTACAATTTCAAAATTGAGGATGGATGGAAATTGTTAAATTGAGCTCACTGAAGCGTAAATATGCGAAAAGTACCAAAAGAAATGTTAGGGGGTCAAACGATACCTGATTAACATAAATAGCGTTAATCATTCGACAGAAACAGACTTTGTCAAAATCCTGCATCACAAATCCCTCATGACCCTTGCGACTTTTGAAAAGTGACATTTTTACCTTTATTACGTGCTCACTCATGCATGACTTGACGGATCAATCACATTTTCACACACAAGTTAGTCAATGAAAGCAGAAACACTCCTGCCAAATTATTCTGCTCAAAATCATTTCGTTAAAAAGTTATGGAATTTTCAAAAAGGGGGAACTTATTTTTTGTGTAGTGTTTATAAAGGCAGTGCTCATGGATGAAGAGGTGATGAATATCATTTAAGAAACAGTGAAACAAGCTATTGATTGCAGACTCCAGGAACTCATCATCACAATAGAGAAAAAATGCGGAGATTACACTGAAGAACAAAGTGAGTGTAGCTGAACTTAAAGTGGCCAAGCTAAAATCCAACACAGAGTCTGACCATCAACAACAACAACAACAACAACAACAATAACATTTAAGCAGAATTTGCATTAGTCCACTGCCTGGACTGTTCTCTATGCGATATTGGTCCCGCCGGTACGTGTGCTCACGTACGCCGTTCAGCTCACACATCAGAGCCAATGATGCTGCACCATAGCCTATATACAGTGCGTATTAAAAAACGGGACAGTTTTGAGAAGTCTGTCAAAATTTTGTTTCAAGTTATGATGTCTATATTTTGATGTCAATAGGTGCTCTGAAGTTTCATCTTTCAAATGCCATTAAAAAAAAAACAAGTTTCGTTCATGCTTGAGCGAACACGGAACGTTTTTGTCGGGGGTTAAAAAAAAAAAGCTTGAGCCAAATTCAAAGGGTATTGAAATTTTGTCATTATTCTGAATCAGGTACTCCCATTCGGATTGATTGTTGCTTTGCACAGATCACTGATTATGTCAGTCTTTTGAGTCAATTTCCTATGATTCTTTTAATGATTTAATCAATCATTTGAACTATCAATCAAAAAGTAATCGACCCATCATTCAAACAATGAATTAATCAAACAATCAATCGTTCTTTGTACACCGGTGAACTGAGGTCTTGCCATGTTGCTGTCATATACCTTGTGCCAAGGGGACATTGATTTCTTGAACATGTTAAATTGTGTGCTTGAAAGGACAACATTAATTTTAACAGGAAAGGATTCATGCCTTTCAAAGGCACCATAACCTTTGTTGAACACAATGAAAGGATTTGAATGAATTACAAGCTCTCCCCATTAATAATGCAAATCCCCTTACTTGGGTTGACAAAAGGTTTTTTTTTTTTAAAGTATGAAGGAATATTCAATGCTAAAAGATAACATATAAAAATGAAAAAAAAAACAATTCAAGTAAATAAATAGCTTTGTAAATGAATTTTGAAAGCATAATTCGAAAATAATGGCAAAGATAATGAAAAGGTTAAGAGGAAGTCTGCTGATTAGCAAGAAGTCTGACAATCATATTTCTCATTTTCTGCCATTTTGGCGCAAGCCTTTTTTTTGAACCCCCGACAAAAACGTTCCGTGTTCGCTCAAGCATGAACGAAACTTATTTTTTTTTAAATGGATTTTGAAAGATAAGATTCAGAGCATCATTAACATCAAATATAGACGTCATAATTTGAAACGAAATTTTGATTAACTTTCACAAAACTGTCCCGTTTTTTTTTTTTTTTTTTTTTTGATCGACTGTATATACACATACACTCTTAAAAAAGTATAGTCAAATATGACTGATATCTAGTCAAATCTGACTAGGCTAAAGGGTCAGCTGGGTGCAACTGATCATCAGTCTTTTGACTAGATTTCCATAGTTATTTTTATGTGACTAGATAACCAGTCAAAAATCTTACTAGATTTCTAGTCATTTTCACCCAGTTTTGACTATATATGTAGTATCAAAACTTTCACTGATATTTTCAGTAATTTTCATGTATTGGGGGATGAGGATTGGTAGACATTTTCAAGGGTAAGTTAAGACTGCCAGTAGATCTATATTATGAGGATATCTGATTCAAACATACTACAAACTTGTATATATGAAATGTCGTAGAACGTTAAGTCGTAACGTAACTTTTTGACCATTGATAAATACAGCGTTCGGAAATACAATTTACAAGCCCGTCCTACAGACAGTAGACTACAATTAATCAGTGCCAGTGACAGTGTCACAGCCAATGCACAGCGGCTCACACTCACACTCATGCGTGCATCTTCAATGTCACCAAGTTTACGTTACGACTTCGTTCTACGACTTTCAATTAAATTTAGAGTTTCGTATGTTTGAATCAGATATTCTCATAAATATAGACCTACTGCAGTCTTAACTTACCCTTGAAAATGTCTACCAAATCCTCCATCCCCCATTCCAGGAGTTTTTGCGTCACAAATTCGTCCATGTCGGCCAGGTTGTACAGCTAGCTAGTTCCCTAGCTCAGACTCGCCGTACCGGTGCATGGCGCAGGTATACGGTATATTATGCATGCAAAACGTACGTAAATGCATCGCAGTGCACTTGTACAATTTACCAAAGACGCTTCACACGCAAAGCGGAATGGGCCAATAAGCGATCGCGCTTGTTCCCTAAGCGCATCAAGGGAAACCCGTTTCACGTAACTATTTCACTTAGTTATTCATCAGTGACTGATTATATAGTGAAAGGGACCGATGCAACTGGAAAGTAACTGATTTTCAAGTTACTTTCACTTGACTGGGTAATATAGTCAATCATTTAACTAGATTGTTTTTAGAGTGTACATTCAGTACGTATACGGACACGCAGCCTGTTTTACGGCGGGCGGACAGATTAGTGGGGCCAATGCGATCAGGTGAAGTATGGTCAAGTAGAGGAGTGCGCGATTGGAGGGAATATGATACGATAAAAAACGACCAGTATCTGGTCTAAATTTGCATGCAAATATTTGGAGTACAAGAGCAGGAGAATGAGAATACAGATGCCGTTGTCTGCAGGATAGCCAACAATATGATCTCGGCGTCGACCTGAAACCCGAGGACATCGATAGAAGCCACCGAATTCATCCCCTAACCCCACCCCCAGCTGGAGTTACTCGCAAACCACGTTGTTAAACTCACGTCTTTCAAACATCGCCGACAATTGCTTGCCAATAGGAAAAAAGTTGAAAAACTCCGGTGTGAGTATAGCTAGACCAATTCAGTTTCAGAACACTGGAGTTTATGACAGCCATAACGGGGGGCTTCCAAAACAAGAAGAAAAGGCAATACAATGGGTTATGTAATGAGTCAGGTGCATTGAGATGTTAGTGTTTTTGTTATGCATGCTTGAAGCCCCCCAGTTAGACATTAGCATGAAAAACAGCACTCAAACCAAATCCGAAAATCCTACCGAATACAATCACTCTCTTCTCCATGCTAACTTTTCTTCCACCAAAACAGGAATAGCCAAGTAGAGTCTTTTCCTACGTCACAAGATGGACACATCATCATTGTGGTTCGTACTACTGGTTGGGGGGGGGGGGGTGCGCAAACAAATCCATAACGTATAAGGAATTGGACAAATACATGTCATTTTAACCTGTATCTTTTAATCATGTACATACTCCAATTGTGCAGTTAATCATCACATATTCTAATTCAAATTTGTACAGGGCATTAACCGTTTATATTTCTTAACCATTCAAACAGTAATATATTCTCCAGGCACCACGTGCAATCATTAATTTTGCACAACCGATTTTATAGATTGTATTCTTTCGTACTGATTGTTTACTTTTTCATTTCCATAAATTCCATTTTTTCTTTATTTAACCGTGTAAACTATATAGTGTCTGTTTCTGGAGCGAGGTGTTATTGTACTCGTTTGTTTGTATGGAATTTTACCATGAATCAGTAAAGTTTGTCTTAAAAAAATGTGTTTTTGTAATTTAGTTTTTATGTCGTTCTGTAAGCAACATACCACCAATTCAGTTATCATTGTCACCAATACACAAAAGTGGGACAGACGTGTTTGCCTGACTGCACAAAAGTAATCATAATTTTTGATTTGAAAAAGTAAATGACATGAAATTGAGTTTTTCATAAAGAACATTTATTCTGCTTTAATATGATATCAAATGAATACACATACATATTGAGAAACTGAAATACTTTAAATATTTTTCTCACGATTGGACTATTTTTGGAGACACACTGTGTACTTCTTTTTCATCGTCTTCGTCTTCGTGTTTTGTATTCAATGCCACAATAACCCTAACCCTGATATGAATGTAATAAATATAGGCCTGGTAAATATAAAGTTTAATGGGTCCACTGGATTGATGTAAATTATTGACGTAAACTACAGGGGATGATGAAAAATGTGAGCAAAATAACTACTGTTATACTCCAAAAGAAATTAATCCTTATATGTCTTTAAATTTGCGCTCAAATGTTAATTACATGAATCACCTATACATATTAATTGTCGTAGAATTAATTGTCGTAAGAATTACGGTATGGTGCATTGGTACAATATGTAACTTACTCGATCAATGTACAGTGTTCTGCAACTGGAATTACTGAAATTTGGATCAAAGAGGCAAATCCTTTATAGAGTTTTAATGGACTCTTAAAAATTCCGGGTCAGTCTGACTCGGAGAAAGGATCCGTTGGGGCACACACGGAAAAGGGTCAATTTTAACCACATTCCGGGTCAAGTTTGACCAAACTCCAAGTCAGGTTGACTCATATTTTGGTCAACCTTGACCCGGAATTTGGTTACAATTGACCCTTTTCCGGATGTGCCCCCAACGGATTCTTTTCCGAGTCAGTCTGACTCAGGATTTTTAAGAGTGTAATATTCTTTTTAAACAATGAACGTCAAGGCAGAAAGGGAGTTGGCTAAGGTATGATAATTTGACATTCAAATATACTGATTTAGATGAAAGCAATACACCTTTCGAACTTTTGTTTTTAGAAATCGATAAATCAAAGAATTTGTTTTTTTAACCCGTTGCCTCCAAGATCCCGTAATGTTCATAGAGTAAAACACATGGTACATCCGGTTCCCGTAGCCAACAGGTTAATTGGTGTCATTTATCGACCTCCCGACCAATCTGTGCTATTATTTCTTAGAGACATTAGAAGACATAATTGAATATTGTATATACCGGTATAAAGGGCATAAATATGTATATATTATGGGAGACTTTAACATAAATTTATTTCATACAACCTCTTGCCAGTATGTTAGTGATTTTTTGGATCTATTAATGATTAATTTTTTGTACCCTATATATGGTTCAATGTCCAACCCGTATAACAATTAACACTTTGATTTGATTTGAAATTTATTTTCTGCATTTTCAACAAATTAACAATTCAAAGAAATAATCATTTTCGACAATTCAACATAATATATCACATAACGCATATTTACATAACAATGATAACAATACGAAAAACAAAAATCATAAACAAAATTAACATTACAAAATAGAATTCACATGTATTTTCTTTTGATAAGATAATGGTAATAGCTATTTTGCTTAATTTGGAAATTAGATTTGGTATAATTGATTTGATTTGGTTTATTTCTGAATATTTCAGACGTGAAAGAAAATACAAATGAATAATAATGAATACAATTTTTCCTTCAAACCAATATGAAAATACGATTAATTTACAACATAGGTTATTACAGTGTATTGAACTTGTAAGATAACAGACAAACTCTTCGTATTGGAAAATGCAGGGGGTGCCGTTATAAGTTTAAACTTAAAAGCAACGGGCAACCCTAAATTAAATTGGTGTGAGGAAATTTGTCAGGATCGATAAACAGTAAAATACAAATCATTGCATTAATGAAAAGTAATAATTGCTATAAGAAATTTGCACAAAGGGGGGGGGGGGTAATTAGAATAGTAATTCATGAAGGAAGCAGTGAGTGCATATGAGTGCGCGTGGGTGCGGTGCGGGTGCGGTGCGTTGCGTTGCGCTGACCAACCTGAAATGATCGACTTTGAAACAGTGAAATTATCATAATCAAATAACTGATCAGACTTGAAAATTGACCATTTAACATGTTAACATAAATTTCGATTGTACCTTGATTGCAATAATTTGGAAGATGCGTGGTCGGGAACAATTGCCTGTGATATAAGTGATCATTTTCCAATTTTCATGATATAAATGAAGAAAATATTCAGATATTTATGTGCCAAATTAGTGATACTGCTTGGACATTAATGAATTCTGATATTCCAAATGACGACTATGAATGTTTTTAAATACATGTACTTATACTTTTCTGTAATAAATGTTGTCCATTACTGCAATATTTAAATAAACGAAAGTGCAATAACCCATCGTTCACAAAAGAATTAATTTTAAATAATGTAGAAAAAAGGTCCATTGTAAAAAAAATTAAAATCTAACGAATGTTAGAAAAGAGATTGATAAGAAACAGAGGAATGCTAAAGAGAATATTTTAATACGAAAGTTTTTGAAAACAATGCTATTTTAATCGTATTATTTCTAAACCTCAGTAAGGAATGCATTCGACACTCTAAATCAAAATACATGTACTTTGATATTTTGGTATTCGTGGAGTCACACTCAAAATGAATTAAAAGTTATTGACCCCCCCCCCCAAAAAAAAACAAACAACAACAACAACAACAACAACAACAACAACAACAATAACAATAACAACAACAACAACAACAACAACCACAACAACAACAACTGGCCCTTATCACTGACAGGATGACCAACTTTTTTTCCTTTCCAGACAAAAATGTTTCGTTAGAGGTTTGTCGGGATACTCGCCTCTCACCCCGTGGGTCCCGGCCGATGATAGCGTTAGCTAGTGTGCCTGGATCGGGGAACACCTGGGTGAGGTATCTACTGGAACGCGCCACGGGGATCTACACCGGGAGCGTCTACATGGATAAACAATTATACAACGGAGGTAAAAAAAAAGGGGGGTGTTTCTCATGGAAAACAGAGTTAGTGTACTTTTATGCAATGTCTAGATAAAGAAATTTAAT
>JZLH01S0294090.1:22547-39165 GCA_001188425.1 Eucidaris tribuloides | reverse complement strand
ACTTCAAATCCATATCTTCAATCAGTTTGTGGTGCGCAGTTTCAACAGCGCGCTGTTTCTATAACAGCTTATCGGAACATTCCAAATATTTACGCACGTCTGTAATTTGCCGCATCATACATCACCGTGACAACCGGAATGAATTTTTTGATGACATCTCGGGAAAAGATAAAGTAGCACGAATTTGCAGCAATGCGAAGTTGATGCGGCTAGGAATAATTACACGATGTGTATATGACAATGACATTGCTTGAGAGCCATTGACGGGCTTCCGGTCAAGGAACCGTATTGTTTGGAATAATTATTTTTTGTGATCGGTTCGCTGGTTATGCATGTTGGTGATTCTCCGTAATCGCCTCATATAGTCATATTATAGCCTTGCTGTGCACACCACGACCAGGATGAAATTACACCATACCCATGGTTAGAAATTAGGATTTATGGGTCTTACAAGTTTTTGTTTTGTTTTGTTTTTGTTTGATTGCATCTTTATACGATAAATTAATGTGGATCTTTAAATCAAGTTGCGTGTTACAGTAGTCTGAATTCCAGGCACAGTTTTCACTATAGCTAATTGCTAAACTCGTGAGAGCGAACCAGCTTTTGCCCAGTAGAGCGGCCGCTATCGGCACTCGTCTAAATTCACTGGTGTGTGGCTGTAGCCTAGCTTTGATCCACGTGTATTCAGTTTTCAGTAGACGATGCACAAATTACGTCCGCAGTCAAATTAGTTAACGCGTTAAAACATCTTGAAACATAATTCCTCATACTGCTGGGTAAAACTCCCATAAGGGAAAGGGAAGAAGACAGAAAACCATTTCTGTCGGTAAAAATGGGTTTAAAGATTCAGCATTAATTTAGTGCAGTTGTAGATCATTGCATAGACTATCGATAATTTTAAAACAATATTCATAGCCTATCTCAATAACGATTTACTAGAATAACATTAACTACGTTTATATCATGATATAAAACCTGCTACCGTTTGACAGTAATGAACATGATGAAAACACTTCTCGCATCTTCTTTCGAATATTATCTTTTATCTTTTTTTCATGTGATTTCTTCTTTTCTTCCTTTTTTCTGTCTTTATTCTCTCTGCTGCTTTTGCCGCTACTGCTACTACTACGACGACTGCATTTCTTTTTCTTCTCTTCTTCTGCTTCTTGTCTTCTCTTCTTCTTCTTCTCTCTTCTTCTTCTCTTCTTCTCTTCTATTTTTCTTCTTCTCTTCTTCTTGTCTTCTTCTTCTTCTTCTTCTTCTTCTTCTTCTTCTTCTTCCTTCTCCTCCTCCTCTTCTTCTTCTGCCTTCATTCTCCTTTTTTACTTCTCCCTGTCTAACTTCGACTTTTTTTAAATATATCTTAGGTATAATTTGTATGAACAAGCATTATTACTGGAAACGTGTGTTACGTGTACTACACAAATGTTGTTATTATTTTGTATTTGTCAATAATTCTGTTTCATTTAGTCAAAATTGTCACAGCTGGAGTATAACTTTCACGCCATCTTCATAACTTACCTTTTTACGTGACCAATAAGTGTTTTGAATCGAATTGAACTAAATTGATCAAATTAAGACTGATGTATTTACCCCCTCTTGTTCCACTGGTGTATTGTATAATGCATATAAAACATTGATTTAAAAATTCAGAACCTTAATATACGTGATATACGACGCAAGTCATCGCTGGAACTACTCGCTATCAGATTTTGATTGATGCAAACAGTACCAGGATGAAAATCTTTGAAATTTACAAATGGACATCCGTATCGGTGCCAAGGTCAGCTAGATGAAGAATCGGTCCTCAATAAACGAAGAACTAAGAACTAATAATACATGTACATCACGTTTCGAGCGTAACAATTTGTTTAAGATCAAACAAACACTGCGGCAAGGCCTTTCTTTATAAGAAAAAAATACGAGTTTCTGAAAATATGGAATGATGATTCTTCTCCTTTCTTGTTCGTTTCATATCAAGAATACTATTCACTGCTAGTGACCATTGTAAAACGTTACACGAGTGACAATCTGTCCGAGAACTAAATTACGCCATGATTAAAAGCATCTCTGAAAATGGTTTCTAAAAGGCCGTTTCGTGCTTAATCACAATTCGATTGCAACACTTCATCACTGACCACAGTTCTCATGCAGATTATTTTGAAGGACACGTGTAATGAAGCAAATATGAAAACCCATTAATTTAACGAGTGGCAGAACTATTTACCCAATTTGTGTTGATTCATATTTCTTTTCCCCACGTATTTTACCCAATCGGGTTGTAATCGGGGGCGTCGATCCATGTTTCGGATTGGGGGAGGGGGGCAAAAATAAAAAAAATCTCCAAAGTTTTAAATTGTAATACAGAATTTGACAATTTTGTGTGTTTAATAGTATTTTTATGCCATGTTTAATGGTTTTATAGTGCTTTCCAATGCTTTTTATTTGCATTGCATATTAAATCTTTTTTTAAGTTTTTAAAATTATTGGGTGGGAGGGGGGGGGTCAAATCGACATGTTTGTTCCCCCATATTTTTCATTGGTGGGCCGATCGCCCACCTGCCTCTCCAGGATCGACGCCTCTGGTTGTAATCAACATTTTTCCCCCTGCAGATACGAAAGTAAGAATGACCACAGTTTTTAAAATGTGAGCTACATGTACATAATCCTCCATGCTCTAAGAGTCTTTGATAAGGTCTTAAAATAAAACCCTGAAAAATTGTCCTTCAAAATTGTCCTTCAAAATGATCATTAATGCTTTAACATATTGAAATATATGAGTACTTGGTTTCACTGGATACACCTGTCCATTTTCTCCCACAGAGAGCTGTTTTATAAATCTAGATTAATTTGTACTCCACTGGAGTAATAAGTCACACATGATGTTCATCCATGCACACCTTGCCAGTGGCATAACCTTCCAAACTTCTGTATTCCAGGATGTGTATTTGTCCATTTAAGCACAACTATGTAGCTCAGATATCAAACTTTGACGATTTCTTAATTGAAACTCCACAATCTCCAAATACTATTATGTTGACAATAACGACCTCATACTTGATGCTAAAATGAAATTCATGAATTCGCATCCCTTCTCTAAGAATCCATACAATTCATTTTGATTTTATAACTTCAGTTAGGACACGTCAAAAATTATTTAATCTATTTTTTTTAAATTTATTTCCATATCCCCCCAAAAAGTCTAATAAAGTACAATGAACATATAAAAGAAATATAAAGAAGGATGTAGCAATTCTCTTTTTCTTTCCTACCCCTCTTTCCCCATCCCTCCTTTTCTTTCTCCTTTCCCATTTGATTCACTTTTTTTAATCCTCACTTCTTCAAATAGGCTAACATAGTGGGAGTTTCAATAAAAAAAGTCCAACTTTGCTATCTGAGCTACATAGTAGTGTTCAAATGGACAAATAAACGCCCTATAATACAAAAGTTTGGAATGTTATGCTGCCACTGGCAATATATGCATGGATAAACAATTTCCACTCCGGAGGAAGATAGAATAGGCTAGAGATCTGCGCACAGTAAGTCTTTGGGAAGAAATGGGCAGGTCAATCCAGTCAATTTGAGTGCTTGTAGACTAGGTCTTACTATTTTAAAACACTAAATCATTATTTTGAAATACAATTTATTTCAGGGCTTCATTTTAGACCTCATTACTTAGAGCATGGAGATTATGTAGTTCACATTTTTGAAACTGTGGTCATTGTATCTTGTCACCATTATTTCATTTTAAATTACGTGTGCGTGAGTTACTAATTCAATTGGTTGAGTGTGATAGGTTCGTATTATTTTTTTTACAATACGCTCATTTCTGCAGCCCGTAAATATACATTGCATCCTCACCTCGCAACCCCTGGAATGGAGAAATAGGTCAGTTTGTCAACATTATTGGGTTAATAATTGTCTTTCAGTCCCTGGTAGCAGGGTTGCTGTATTCTTTGTTATATTTGTATGGCCATTCTTAAATTTCATTACCAAATGATAAGAATATAAGATACATAGACTTTTCCGAAGTTAAAGGCAGGGGATCTCTTATGTATGCCTAAAAATTAACATTGTGTAAATACATTGTCATTTAGAAGAAAATGCCATCTGGGAACCTTAAGCAAAATATAAAAGCTAGAAACTCAGTTTTAGTGGAATTATAGTGACCGTTAGACTCAGATTTGAATTTTTTTCTCGCGAGAAAAAAATTCCTGCCATAGAACGTAGACTAAACGGCTATTGTTTTTCTTTTGCATTTTTCAAATTCTAGGCAATCACTGACCCCCAGATTTCACAGACCTGTCCCTCATCAATAGCCTAAGGGCATGGGTTATCTTTTCCTGGTCTGCGGGGATGTTTGCAAATGAGATCCACTGCCTTTAAAGCCCAAGTTTAGTTTTGGGGATTTTTTGTTATTTGAAAGCTTTATGCCCCAAAGTCATAACCCTGCAATAATAGATTCTGAATGTCTTTAGTTTTTTTTATAATTAGTTAATGAAAAATCTCGGAGGGACCCCCGAAATTTTCGACTATATTTTATATTATAGCATCCAAAGGGTTAAAAAGGCTTTAAGATTGCCTGTGTTATACCTCATCTGAAAGAGCAGACTCTGCTCTTTCAGATGAGGTATAACTCATATAACCTTCTTTTTGTCTTTAGTTTTTTTAAATTAATTATTGAAAAATGTCAGGGGGACCCCCGACATTTTCAGCTATATTTTACATTATAGCATCCAAAGGGTTAAAAAGGTTATATGAGCTATACTTCATCTGAAAGAACAGAGTCTGCTCTTTCAGATGAGGTATAACACATGCAATCTGAAGGCCTTTTTAACCCTTTGGATGCTATAATATAAAATATAGTTAATATAGTTAGTATAGTTAATATAGTTATTATAGATATATATATTAATTGTATATATATATATTATAATAATCATATATATAGTTATACAGTTTATATATTATAGATAATTTAAAAAAAAATAACGACATTCAGAATCTGTTTGTCAGGTTATGACTTTGGGGCTATAAAGCTTCAAATAAACAAAAAATTCCCAACAAATTTGCTTTAATATGAAGTGATTCCAGACACGTCAAGCGGTTGCTGGTAAGTAAGCAGCACTCTACTAAGCATTATCAGGGCCGTCACTGGGGGTGGGGGGGGGGGGAGTTGTGACACCGCCCCAATTCATGCCCGTAGTCGGCAAATTCACGCACCAGTTGGCATTTTCATTTTTGACAGTCGGCAAATTGACAATTTTTAATGTTTTCGAAAAATTTACCTTCTATTGTTCTTGCCGGGTAGAAATGTTTTTTCGGCAGGCAATTTTTTTTTCTTTTCGTCGTCGTCGGCCCCCTGCCCCCCGCTTGTCGGATGCTGTTTGGCTGGAAAAATGTTTACTGTTTGCCTGGGAAAGATGTTTTTTTCTATTTTTGGCAAGCAAACATGTTTTTCGTCGCCATCGGTCCCCTACCCCCACCCCCACACCTTGTCGGTTGCTGTTTGGCTGGGAAAAGTGTGTTTTTGGTGGCAGGAAAAAAAATTTCCGACGAATTTCGCCCCCTAAAATTTTACTCGTTCAAAATGGTCTAGTGACTCCTCTGAACATTATTAATATAATTCAGACATATTTTTTAAATACATTTCCGTAAGTATTTTCTTTGTCTTCATCACGTTTCCTATGACGACAACTTATACAAACACACAAACGCCCATACAGACACAAAGATACAAACACATAAACACACATACACACATACGCACGCAAACAAACACAGACTACATTAAAGAAATGAATATAGTTATCATTTACTACAAAATGTGATTGTATTTTAAGTGTTTTTGTCACTTCATTTTATTATGCTTGGCATTTTATTCAAATAATTGAAAAGGCACTCACGACAGTTTTCAAATAATTGCTTTTAGAATGTTATCCTCATCTATCTAAAACTGCAAAAGCTCATCTCATCGAGGTCCAAGTCATTGTCTATTATTGTAATAATCATACACAATACGTTTTTAATTTTCTTAATGTTTTGTTCCATTCAATACAATCAAGAAAACGGTCGCCCGGCAAACCATTCTATATATTTCAAAGTATGAAATCAAAATAATAATTCATTTAAGGCCCAGCTGAGCTGAAGGCCAAAGACTGAATTGATCCTTGCCCTTTATTCTTGTCCGCCAATAGTCTTCTTCAGTGCACAGCTACCGTATTTTGTTTTACCATATTTTGTAGTAATCTTGCGTACGAGCAAGTGACGTCCCGGGGGGGGGGGTGTCGTGAGGTGTTGGTGTTTACCATAATGGATAATGATAGTTTGATGACCTTGTTTTGTTGTCGCATCGATATGAACCAACGACTAGTTTTCCTCCGGACGTGATAACTTTTTTTTTGCGGTTTGTCACACCAATTTACACAAAGTAACACCTTTTTGAATGACCCCCCCCCCATTTTGTTTGCTTGTTACATACACAATAAAAACTGCGATTTAAAATGTTATACAACGCTGTTTACTATACTTATGAACTGCTCAGTTATTGTTTAAAAATTTAAACAACTGTTTAATGTTTTTAGCATCAATGTTCAATTTTTGATATTTATTGTTTAAAAATTTTGAAAATTGCCGTTTCAATTTTGAAACACTTGTTAAACCTTTAAACAATTCCAGATCAGTTCGTTCAGTACACCAGGTTGTATAAACTTTTAAACAGTCGTTTTTACTGTGGATGTTGTATTAGCATGCCAACAACTTTTGCACTTAGCAGTGTCACATTGTGGGCAGCGTAGGCGGCAATTTGCAACCTTAAGGTGCTGAAAGAGGCCAGTACTCAACGTGCGCTCCCAGTGGACATACTATTGCGTATAAAGGTACAATGTTGAACCTATTTTTCGAGTTGTGTGTCGTAAAGTAACTCTATCCAAGTAATCAAGCCAGGCGCGTTCTTAGACCGACAAAAAATTAGGGGGCTACTGGGGGCTTCGCATTTCGCGGCCAAATTAGGTCACATTTTCCGTCTCAGCCGGAGAAGTCGCCTTCAGTGAGGGGGGAGGTAGGGGGAAGGGTATGTGAAGAAAATTTTCATCAATTCCAGGTCCAAAATTTTTCCTTCGGTCATTCCCGGCGCCGACAAGTCGCTCAGCGGGGGGGGGGGGGGGCTGGGGGGTTGGAACAAAAATTTCATTTCAAAATCATGAGGTCAATTTTTTTTTACGATAAACTCAGTCGACCGAAACGGGTGCGTCGAATTTTTTTACCCTTTATTTTTTCTTTGGGTGGGGGTTGGGGCTTAAGCCCCAACGCCCCCCCCGTGGAAGGCGTTGAGTCAGCTTGACTTTCAGTGTCTATGCTCTGTACATGATTGACAGAAATGGAACAGTTGCACTAGAATGATGGAGCTGGGGAGATCTGTCAGCCGTAGATAAGGTATTTTTTTGTGAACTTTAGCACAGTAATGAGCTTTTATTTATATCACTTATGGAAATCAAGTCATATCAAATCAAAGGTGCGTAGTTTACTATTTAAGTTCTTTATTACAACCACCCCCTACCTTGATTTTGAAATGTATAACTATTTCGGATAATGGTGTGATTTGTTCACCTCCTGTCTTTTATTTTGGAGGAGTTGCCTTTTTTCGATGTGATTCGTAAGGAGCAGTTTAAGTCAAGGGCCTCTGTCAAAATTATCGATATAGTTGTTTTAGGCCTACTGAAGAAATGTATTTTCTAAAAAATAATGGTCTCAATTTTCTCACCTTAATGTGCGAGGCAAAAGTATATTACATTTATCACAATCTTGTATTAAATTTTTGATATACTTTCAATTTCTGAAACGTGATGGTGATGATGCAGTTTGTAGAGATTTCTCTGTTAGTGTTTATGATTTAGAGAGTTGAAATTCCCAAGGGGAAGGTATTTAATGTTGTATCAAATCCTCTTTGTCTTATGTAGGTCTCAGAATAATTTGTATATAGTTCATATCATGAATATCGTGCTGTTGAGATATACGTTATTTCAATAGGTCTGCAAAAGCATTTTATGTCTAGTCTTACTGTCTGGTTTTCATCCTTTTTCTTTCTTTTCTCTCGCATGTTTAAATTCGTTCTAAGCCTATTCCCATTAGTTACGACACCACATGAACATGAATTTTCATCAGCCTGCACTTTAAAGAGGAGCATTTCTTTTGTTTTATTCCTGAATAAATAATAACTGTCTACGCTGACAATATTTCTCATTAGCAGAGGAACCGTCAGAAGATACAGGGGGGGGGTCTCACAGTTCAACGTGTGACTTAATTCACTTAGTGCTCTCTAAGTCTAAAAGGTCGAGGTGATTGGAATAGATTGATTGGAATAGATGCAGTGTCTGTCTCATTTTAATATCCTAATTGCTGCAGACACCAACCAAGTATTAACGAAATTAATACCTGTGGAATATTAAGTCAGACGAGACGGAACATGACAAACGTGAAATATCTGTCAGCGGGTCAAAAAGATTGCACTCATTCACGCGTAAATCTGCCTGATTATAAAACAAAAATAGGAAGTGAATCGAAAGTGTTTAACACATTTATGGTTATTGTCATCACCATCACGATCTAATGTGTCTCATCCACGGTAGCCTGGTGTTTTTAATCATTGGCTGGTAATACACTCAGAATACTTAGTTTCAATTTGAATTTATTGGTTTCTGCAATATTTTTTTACAATGTACAAAATAACACAAAAAATCAAGATGTACAAAATAACAATAATCAGTTTTTCAAAACAATTTCAAGCAATATACATTTATATCAATAAATATCTGACTTATTTAGCATAACACAATGAAATTTTGATGTCAGAATTAAACAGTGTATCTTCTGTAAAAACGAAATAATTACAGGGATCGTCACAATAAGAGTTAAAGTGATACGCTAACATTGTGGAGCTTCAATTTAAAAAATTGTCAAACTTTGATATCTGAGCTACATAGTAGTGTTTAAATGGACAAATAAACACCCTAAAATACAAAAGTTTGGAAAGTTACACTGCCAATGGCAAGTTGTGCATGAATAAACAATTAAAACTCGGGGCGAGTTTTAATAGCTTAGGTGTACACACGGTGAGTCTATGGGAGGAAATGGGCAAGTGAATCTGGTCAACTTACGATTTTCACTTTTTTAAAGCACTAAATAATCATTTTGAAATACAATTTTTCAGGGCTTCATTTTTAGACAACATCAAAGACACTGGTAGCATGGGGAATCATGTGGTAAATGTTGGCCAATACCGTTAACTTGATTGTGTGACAGATGCTTAGCCTAAGTTTGGATTAATGTGTGTGCAGGAACAGAACGGGAACAGATCATTCAAGAAGCAGGGCTCTTATTTCCAGGAGAGTGTGAAAATAATTTCTCGGAGGACTTAAGTTACATTCATTATTAAAGATATTTTATTGTCATTGTAAGAAATGGAGGAGGTAAATGTGCAGTCAACTACTATGAATTATCAGGTTGGGCAGAATTGCATCACTTTTGTGAGTATCTATGATAGTGTATAGAGTTGATGAGAATTTTGTTTGAAAGAGTTGCTTTCATATTACTCCGAACTGGATAAAAATTTCCACGGTGAACGGCCAGCCGGTATATAACACGGATTTTGTAATTTTACTCCGGTGCCTATTACCAGAGAGATAATGTAAGAAATGGAACGAGGAATCGCCGCATTCCTGGAAAACTTATACAATTGTGTACGAAAAATAATTGACTAAAGGGAGATTGATCGGGAGTTGTCTTAGTGTATGCCTCTGTTCGGCACCCTGGGAAAAATTGGAACCTTTTTGTCGCCCCAAAAAATCTATCTAAATGGTGCTAAGGTGTATGTATGTTTAAGAACACATGTTCATGTGAACAAAATGATAAAAATCTATGAGTATGGGATGAGAGAAGAAGAATTTGAAGTGCACAGGCCACAGCTCAAATTCACTTCATAATGGTATGTCGACATGTAGCAGAATGTATGCATCATATATGTACTTTGATGTTGACCTTATTATAAAATATGAATGAATTCATAATTTTTTTGAGAAGTAATGGCCGATCTGTATTGACATGTCCCCATACACCATAAATGATATAAGGTCAAATAAGTGGATGGTACATATTTTTTCAATACATTTGCTGGAACAAAAAAACTTTAACCTGTTGATGATTCCTATCATTTTTTTTTTATTTTGTCAAATAAAGAATGGGTGTGAGGCATCTACGAGACGAGAATTTTTCATCTATAATCACCCCCCTCCAACTTCGTATTTTGCACATAATTGAATAGTCTCTTATTTACCATGACAGGAATTGTTTGTCCATACATTTTTGCCTGAATGTAAAAATTGCAAAGTTTTTTTTTCATATTTAAAGTTAATTTGTAAGTACTAAGCCATGCACTTATGGCTTAACGATAAACTTCTATCATCTGCAGATAAATAGTAAAACAATTCATTGCCTACATTACATATGTCATTAATAATATAGAATACA
This sequence comes from Eucidaris tribuloides, assembly GCA_001188425.1. NCBI lineage: Eukaryota > Metazoa > Echinodermata > Echinoidea > Cidaroida > Cidaridae > Eucidaris > Eucidaris tribuloides. The sequence goes on along the minus strand of JZLH01S0294090.1, from coordinate 28,641 downwards.
TGTAAATGGCGGACATAAAAGAGAGCCATGTGGAACTACGCATGAGATTTCAAAGTTGAATTTTGAAAATAATTTTATCAAATATAAACATTAACCTCATAAAGCCAAAGGGGAACAAAATTGTCCTTTCATATTTCTCTTCACCATTTCCTGACATGCCTGAGGCGTTTGTTCGATTTCCACCAAATGTTGTGATTTCTCCTAATAATCTTATGCCAAATATCTTATTTCATGTTGCCATGGTAACCATGAAATAAACAGTTTGTTTTATTTGTGTGTGTGCACACAAGTAAAACATAATTTATGAAATATGTTCGGTATTTTGATTAAGTACATGTACCCTTAAATAAATCACGCGGTGTCTCACGCACGGAAAATGACTTTCATAATATAATTATTTTGAGGCGCCAAAAGGAAATCAAAGAAATATTTGGGCTCCATCTTTTGTTTTCATTTGTTCAATCCACTAATAAGAAAATTACAGAAGGGTCACTTTGTTCACACCGTTGGCCATTGACGGGCCAATATGGGGTACTGATAGTTATAACCATTCATGTAAAGGTTTCACATTTAAAATCAAAACACCTCACAATGGTGTCAATAGAATATTCGAAAGAAAATAATGTCAGATGTGTATCAGCTGCAAAATCAAGGGTTGTTTCCAATTTTAAAGTTGAATTACCTTAAAATTTATTTAGCTTAGATTTGAATATTGCTTGATCCAGAAACAGCAATGCTTCAGGAATATTGGATTTGTCTACCTTTTTTGGTATACGTGAATACCAATGTTATTACTCCAAACATTCATTGCGTTCTGTGATTAAACTGGAATAGCATTTTGATGATTTAGTCGCAATTGATATAATGAAACAACGGAATTCAGGCTCTTGGATGTATTTTGAGTAATTTCTTTATCTTCTAACAGCGGAGTTCTTAAATTAAGCGTTGTTTGTAAAGACACTATAACGTATTAACTGTTATTACAGAATGAATGGAATAGCCAGGAACCATCGCGTATTTTTGTTTTGTAGCCAACATAATTTACAGTTAGTGGGACTGGGTCGTGCCACTGTAGAAACGGTTGTGCGACCTCGTGGTTTCCGAGCATAATGGATCCATTATGGAACGACAGCCAGAACCGTGTGAACACGTCTTTGGTTAACACCGTCCCGTTGTACTCCCGTATCTTCGGACAGTTATCGCATCTCCTGATAACAGACTTGGAGTTCCCCCATCCACCAATACCTGACGATAATGGCAATAAGAACGAAACCTTGAATGAGTAGATGGCGTAGATGAGTAGATGGCGCCCGTGAACATAAGTTCCTTCCGCAGTGCACTGCAGGAAGCTATCTAATATACACGCAGATGCCAGATATTGTGTTGAATAAATGAGCACTTTTGAGTTTAAATGTAATATTCCTTCGGTGTTTAAACGATACTCAACGTATAAATGAACGATTGCTTTGCAGAGAGAATTAAAGGGGCCGAATCGAGGCTGTTGATGTTTTGCGAAACCGGTTCGGTGCACGCAGCAGCGCACTGGCAGACCGTGTATTCAGTACGACCAATGAGATGCAGCGAATTAGTGGAGGTCCTACGAAATTTACCGAAACGTGCCGAATTTATTATTCGGGCTCTTTCGTATTAGCGTGCGCGTCCATCGCGTATACAGTATGTAACTCGAAACGGAACTAGCGAACAGGGTGACGGCCCTGGGTTTTGTTCTCATCAGGCCGGTCGATGGCCACGATTCAGTCCCTTTAAGAAGCAGAGGGACCTTGCTGTTCATCTCTATATTATCAATTAATGATATTCAAATAGTGAATGGTCACGAGTGTCGGGTACAAGATTTAGCATGAGGTGAAATATTGAGACGCTCTATATATTCAACGAGGTGTTGTATTAAACAAATAGTGAATGGTCTTTATTCGTGCAATGGAACAAGATTTCGCATTCGGTGTAATGTGGGTGTGATGGGGAGAGGGGCACCCTGTATCCACTCGCATATTTCATACATCGTCTATTTGGGGGAGAGGGGGACACCCGCTATCCACTCACATATTTCTTGCATATCGTGTGGTGGGGGAAGGAGACCCTCTAACCACGTATACATATTCAATTATATTTAATGCTATTCAGTTTTTCTAACTATAAAATCCCGAACTCTGTCAACGAAGCGAATTTGATTTAAAGAAATTTTCCTATGTTTGTCTTCGTTTGGTAAACGCGACTCGTTAAAATGGGCAATGCATCCCTTCCGCCTTGCCCACAGCTCTTTAGTTCCATGCTTTTATTGTGTAGGAGAATATTTTACCGAGTTGTCAGATTCATCGAACGCACCTTCTGTTACTCCTCTCGTGTCAACCCCTGTACTTATTATATTGTTTCACCTAATGTTGAAATTATGATTAAATTATGATTGATTTTGACTGTCACGTTTTGTCATTACTTCTGCCAATCCAACATGTTAATTTTGTTCAGTTATCTTAAAAATTCAAATTTTGGGAATGCAGGTTAGATTGTGATGAAAAATTGCTGAATTATTAGATAGAGAATTTGTGGTATTTTTAATATTTGTATTTTCCTATAAATGTTTGAAGACTAGTGCAGAAATAAATAAATTGAACTAAACATTTCATACATTATCGCCTGTGTGTGTGTGTGTTGTGTGTTGTGTGTGTGTATGTGTGTGTGTGTGTTGTGTGTGTATGTGTGTTGTGTGTGTGTGTGTGTGTGTGTGTGTGTTGTGTGTCTGTGTGTAGGTGTGTGTCATATGTGTGTGTGTCTGTCGTGTATCTGTATGTATGTGTATGTGTGTAGTGTGTGTGTGTGTAGTATGTTGTGTGTGTGTGTGTGTGTTGTGTGTGTGTGTGTGTGTTGTTGTGTGTGTGGTTGTGTTGTGTTGTTAGTGTGTTGTGTTGTGAGTGTGTGTGCGTGTGTGTGTATGTGTGTGTGTGTATGTATGTATGTGTGTGTGTGTATGTATGTATGTGTGTGTGTGTGTGTCTGTCTGTCTGTCTGTGTGTTTGTGTGTGTGTTTGTGTGTGTATGGGGGGCTCTTGTTCACTTACATATTTCATACATATCGCGTGGTGGGGGGTTTTCTGCGGCCAGGGCCACGTAAGCCGCAACAGCCACGTTCACTGAAAAGTCAATTCTCGTAACGTTCGTCTTCAAACGTGGTAGATCCCAGGTATACACATCACTGGTCAGAGTGTGGAGTTCGTGACAGATGTTGGCTTCTGACAAAAAATACCAAAATACAAACAAAATTATATAAATACGACCAAAATCCACCAATTGTTCATGGACCACAAAATAATGCTAGTGCTAAACTTCAATAGATTCGATCAAAAACAGTAATTACCTTGGTAAAAGTAACGAGATAGGTTTATAGCAACTTTTTTATATCTAAAATGTATCAAAGTTATGTCGTTGCAATCTTTGTTTATTATTATTATTTTTTATGTGACCTTATATCCCCTTTAAAGTTAAAACGCAGGTTTGGAAGAAGTTCTTACATTGTGGTAAGCACACTGTTCAACACTAACCTTCTGCAATATAAATTTCATGGTCAAATGTTTACTACTTTTTAAACAATCACCACCAGTATTTATTGTGACAGGCGATTTTGTTGTGTAGTTTCATACACAGGAATCACTTTCTACACAGGAATCATAAACAGGAATTACTGGTAAATGACGCTTGCTTCTCCACAAGTAAACATATTCAAGACAAATCCTTCCAGCCAGGAGATACACTCTAACTAGTGTACACATTGGTGTATGTTCAATCTATTTAGTTCTTGAGGTATTTTTTACTTCTCCTAATCATGTCAATACCCTTAAACTCCTCATTTTTAGAGCGAGAGAAGATACAAAGATTGATTTTAAGAGAACGACAATTTGTTGTAGTTGAATATATGTTTCCATGAAGTTCTAGTTTCTTTGTTTCCATAACGAGTTTCCTATTATCATCACGAATTTCACTTAAAATGCTGAAAATAGCCGATATTTTGTTACTTTTTTTAGTGCAGATGTCTCTTTCTTGTCCGAAGTGAAAAGGGCCCTTCACCAGTTATACAGCTAGGTTTGTGGTACGAGATATAGGGGCAGTTGAAATGTGTTCATTTTATTGTGTTTAATTCTACGGGCAGCTATATCCCCCCCCCAACCCAATATTTTATATTCAGTTAACACCGTTGCGTCTCATTGTTCATATGGTGACATTGTGTGTGCCCGCGGTATTTAACTGTTTTTGTAATCCCATTAATAAATATTTAACGATCTCTGATTTATCACAGTCAATAGATTATTTTAAATCATAAATCTTGGTGTTGATTGGTCCTACATATCCACATTGAAGAACATCCCTCACTAAATTACTCATAAACTCGGCAAGGTTTAATTTGGATATATTCCTATAAATGTGACATGTTATGAAATGATTTTACTTTATAAACATGCAGTTTATTCACATCAGTGAACATAATCGACTGGAATAAAGAACTCGAAATTCATTGCAATTAATACAATCTTCCTTTCATAGTAGAAACTACATTGTTGCATAGTGCACGTTTCGTTTACAACCTTTTGTCTACAACACTTGCCTCCACTATACTAACAATAATAGCTGCTTGAATTTGACACTATGCTTAAAGATTGCGTTTGGGACTTGCAAGTTCATTACTTCTCTTCACTATCAATACCAAACGGCAGTTTAGTACTTACAAATGGTGTGTTGAAAGTTTGAGATTCATACGTCATGAATTTGTTGTTTTATGAGAAAAACTAATAACGATATATTAAGGGAGAAGGTGCCCAGCAACTAACAGGCATAGTTAAGAATAAAAATTGCATTGTGAGTATGTGTGAGATTATGGTTTACATTGGACAAAAACAGCCTAAGTAAGGGTACTGTTGATACTACACCCTCATCAAGGCCCTTAAGAAATTAGTTATTTTTTATTTTTACACGTCTCTGCAATTTATGTAGGGATAAAAACTTGCCAGAACAGCTATAGGGAGGACAGTATCAATCTCAAACAGTGCATACATTACCCACGGTGCGCATAAACACACGTCGCGTGGCATGCATTCGGTCACGCATGCTTCAGCTCCCTGCCAGTGGCACGGTTGCAATCTAGATTCGGTTGGCCAAGAACTCAAGATATTTCTTAATATTATAGCTGCTGTTAGTTACTGGCCCCTTCTCCCTTTACCAGAATATTGTTCTTTCCGCGAGCGTTTAGAAATTTTGCTCAAACTGGAATCGCGGTTAGTTCTACATTCGCTGACCAGCGGAGCACACTGATGGTTAGAACGTGCTTCAACTTCCGACGCGATCTTCGGTCACGCTGCTCGGCCCGTTTTGCCCGGCCCTGCCGGTCGCCGTCACTGTCACCTTTTCATTGTCGCGCTTTTCCCCCCCCTACCGTGCTTCCACCTCCAGGGTCCTCTGGCCCGTGTTTCTTTCTCCTAGCTTCCCCTTTGTGCACGCTTTGCGCTGCTTTCCTTCCTTTTGCCGTTTTCTGCCCTGCCACTCCCGTACTCTGTCTTTACCGCCTGCTACCCCTGTTTTCCGTTTCCACCTCTGCGCTCCCTGCTTCCCGCCTGCTCCCGTTACTTTGCTCCGCGTCTCCCCCTGCCGCCTATGCCCCCAACCGCCAGTTCCCCCCGCTCCTTCCGTGCTTTCCCCACGTGCCCTTCCGTTGCGCGCCCCTTTGTCCGGTTTCCCCATCTCGCCGCGTTGTGTTGCGCTTTCCTCTCTGTTGCGCCTCATTGCTTTGGCCATTTGTCTGCCCCTCTTGCATGCGTGCCCGCCTCCCTCTCCAGCCCTTTTGTTTCTTCGGTGTTTCCTTGTCCATCCTACCCCCCCTGTCCGCAATCTGTCAGCTCGCCCACGTTCGAAACGTTTTTTTTCCCGGTCTTCCGCCCTGTTCTCTCGGGCCTTTACCAACGGCCCATGGTTGTCCCTTGCCCCTGGTTTGCACGCTGTATCCGCCCCGTTCCGCAGTTCCCGACACCACGTCTCCCCGGGTTGATCGTTGTTGCGTTGTCGACACACTCCGAGCCCCCTCGCCCGTGGTCGC
>JZLH01S0294030.1:3798-14922 GCA_001188425.1 Eucidaris tribuloides | reverse complement strand
GGAAGTCTAAATCTGGCATGTTGTCGATATTGACATTTGGCCGAGAGGTGGCGCTATGGCTTTTTAAGGAAATGCATCAAGTGCACGACGCAGGCCGTTAAAAAATAATATCTACCGCGATAAACGCGAGAGGTTTCTGATGAAATATTACTGCATCTATCGCGATTTCTCCCGCATTAAATGCAGAAACACCGTCGCGTTTCACGCAGTTGGCGGTGTACAAACATTCAGGTTTAAGTGAACTTTGGACTGAATTGTTACAGGCTGTGTTTTTTATTTTCACACCAACCATTTTTTGCTCAGATTTAACATGCAGTGTTCAAAATTTGGAAATCATACGTGTGTGTTGTTAAACAATAAATCATTTGAAAATGGGTCATTGTTCAAATTGTATTTTATCATGGTCGTCTATGTTTTCAGACACTGGATGTAGCTTTTACCTTCTACATTTGAATTTAGTAAAGTCCAATCTTAGCATCGGTAGCTTGACAATTGTCCGCCTACATTGGTGTGAGTTTCTGACCTTGTAAGCTTTGATCGACATGTATTTAGTTTTCACTAGGTGATACACAAATCAGGACTGGCAGTCAGACTAGTTAAATGGACATACAAAATTCAAATTCAGTGAGCAATTTTATGTTGATGCATTGTTTAAATTTTACCAGCGCTTTACTTTTACGAAGTATGACTATCCTGCCCCGAGGCTTTTGTGAGAGGTGAAGATTTACGGTATGCAAATCTTTACATTATAAATGATATTAGCTTGGTTGACTTATATAAGTTTGACTCGGGGTATGCAAATCATGGACATAACCTTTAAAGCCCAAGTTTAGTTTGGCTAAATAATAAAAGATGACATTCTTTGCTATTATGTTTTTTAGATACACCTATATGATCTATTAATATCCTGAAAACTGCTCGCTCTGGAACTTTCACGTTTTTGAGAAATTACTTGACCTTCAGATTTCCCACAGGTAATGTACACACCGCTTGATGCTCTCCTTTACTTTAAACATCATAATTTGTCTTTATAAACAATTTTCAGTAGGTTTGATGATGGTTTCTGATGTCTGGGGTAACAATAGAATACTTTGTGTCAGATTGACCAAAAATTTGTCTGATAAACCAAAACTATACTTGGACTTTAAAGTTAGTGATACATATTTCAATTAATGAAAACGTATTGAGACAATCAACACTTCACTACTCCTGATGTTGTGACCATTCCGCCGCACAAAATTTTTTGACCGCACCACTCACTGACTTTTTACTTTCAAGTCTTGCGCATCTTTTGAGACCATGTTTGTGAAAATCAGACATACCGATACGATGCTGCATGACTTTTTGTACATGTATGTCAGCCCAAAATCTGTTCAAAAACGTGATTTTATGTACAATTTCAATACAAATTGTGTTTTCAGCCAAAATTCATAAATGTATGATTATTTTTACTTCTACAGGTTGAAATTAATTAATTTTATGCTGTTTATTATCGCAAAAGTGTCCCCAACAAATTTCAGCAAAAAAACAATAAAAAACAAAAGTAAAAAAACAAAGAAATACATACATGTAAGAAATTCACAAGACAATAAACTACATAAAAAGTTACTTTTGATTCAGCAATTTTTTTGTAGATAATTGTTAAAAATGCCAAAAAGAATATTTTCACCAAAAATAAGTATTGTATAAGTTGTCTGAAGTGAATAATAGGCGAAAATATGATTTCATGCATAAATATGGATACTTAATTACTTAAAAAATAGAAAATAATTATTTTTCAAAAATCTAACTACAGTCTTGGAGATTACATCCAGCTCTATGCACCTGCAAATTTTTCAATAGGCTGATCTTTTCGATTCGGTGGCTCTGAGATTTATAGGGGGGGGGGGCCGGGCCAAATATAAGCCGCCCCCCCCTTGTGGCTATGCAGTTTTCAAAATAGCCCGGTGTATTGGCTAAACATTTACGCAAAGTTAAAAAGAATGTGAGGGCTACATAATCCTTCCCGCGAGCGCGCTCGTACAAGTGTCTTTGACAAGGTCCTAAAAATGAAAGCCCGTTCAAAAATTGTATTTTTCAAACTGATTATTGTTAATGCTTTAAAGAGTGAAAATCTTAAAGTTGACCGATTCACCTGCTTCATTTCCTCCATAGACTTAAAGGGTACCAACACCCTAAAAATCAAATTATGTATACAGTTATAAACATAACAAATAACCACTTACTGCCAGTTGTCATATGCTCGTGAGGTGATCATATTTTGATAATAATCTCCATAGACATTTCGGATGCTTTCAGTTCCGCCGTCTAACGTTCCAGTTCCGTAAGCAGCCGGTTATATGCGCCTGCTGCGTTCTGGGCTTATAACGCGTAAACGTCTTTTACGCAAAAGACTATCGGAAGGTTGCCGGCATCGACCAGACCGATCAATCGTACAGTTAGTATTGAAGTGGCAACCGTGTACGTATCGATTACTATATATCGGCGGGCCGGTCCGTGATCGGCTTCCTGAATCATTTCACAGTACGAAAGAAAAACGTTGCAGGAATTTCAGCCAGCTATCTCAACACTGCAACCAAAAACAATCTCTGACAAGTGATGAGACGTCGTCGGTCGCAAAAAGTGACCGTTTCGAGGGTCCAATTACTCCGCCGAATAAATGTGCAAGCGGCAACAGATGTGAGTCCGGCTCGCTTGAGAACTCGCGGGACTTGCACACCTGGCAACCTTCGGCGTCGAGCTAAGCAAGGAAACATGGCATGACGAAAAAGAGACCTGGTAATGAGGAAATGAGCATATAACATAATTTTATTATGAACACAAACTTGATTCTTGTAATCTGAATGCCGATAAAAGCCAGCCAGGACTACGGCTAATTATTTCGGAGGGAAATTCGTCAAAATTGGGGTGTTTGAAGATGGCGAGTAATGTCCCCGCGCCGCGGGGAAGTGGTCCGCACGTGTCTTGGCCTTGTGGCAGAGGCCGAGAGCGCTGCAAGCCCCCGCGAGTGGGCCCGGCGCCCAGGCAAAACGCCGACGGGTTGGTCGGGTGGGTGGGTGGGAGAGAGCGGAGGAGCTATGTTCAACTGCAAGGTGACATAACTATTCTTTGTATATCACATTTCCATGCATTTAGTTACGCAAAAGAAACAGTGAGTGGAGTGGTAATTTGGAATCGGGGCTCAGCATACGTTCTGTTTGCTGAGTGACAATTTGATTGTTGGTTTTTACTGTCAGAGAAATTATGGCTAAAACAGAGGTGTTTAGCCTAGGGGCCTATTATACAGGCCATAAGGTCTATTCGATTTTGAAAGAAATTACTTTCATGGCAACATGGTCGTTCAAAGGGAAATCAGGGACCATTATACGAGAAAATGGGCAATTATTTCACAATTTCTTTACAGATTATGCGAATATTTGTATCGGAGATGTTCCAACAAACGATTTTTGCAATAGTTGGGCTACTTTTAAACAGCCACATCATTACCTGTCATAAAGAAACAGGGAATGGTTTAAACAAATTTTTTAGATTGAAGAAGTTTCAATTGATAAATGATTGATTGATTTTGTATGCCATGGTTTCTTTGAATAATTTTGAACCACTGGTTTTGAAGAAAATTATCAATTCACGCATTTTCCAGTTTGGTTTGAAGATGCAGACAAGGTATAGACCCTATACACGCCAGTAAAGAAAAATTTTTTTTTGACTGCCCGCTTTCAAAGGAACACGTTACCTCTTTCCACTTTGGTTGCATAAAATACGCGACGCGTGCCCGTCCCTTTGTTGTGGACTTGCCCACGCTGACTTTGAATTACCGCTTTCAATGAGAGAAGTAATTTACACATTTAACCCTTTCAAGTTTATTCAGTACATGTTGCTATATGACACTAATAAAATGACAATACCATTCCAGCCGTGACGCAGTATAGCACAAAAAGGATCCGGGTTTTTTTTTCAACAATACTCGTTAGCATTTACACAGCGTCCCTACTTGTATATCAAGACAAGTTTGTTTCACTTCAGACGTACATTTTCAAGTTCATGAAAACATGCTCAAGGAGTAGAACACTACACCGTTTACCCACAAATAAAACCCAATTCGTACATGACTTTTGTATGTCAAACCTCGGATGCGAAAGCTAATTTATGTATGATGAAGCTAAATACTGTTGTCGATCAAGACGTTTGCAGAGAAAATATCGAAAGTGCGATCGATCGATTGATATAATCGGGTGATCGACTAGTCTATGTCAAGTCGTTTTTTACTTCATTTGCAGTTTGAAATTTTCATTAAAACCTTTATAAATAAAAATCGAAGTGATCATAAATGCTATATTTTGCACAAGGCACGGCACAAATGTATTCTACACGTATAACAAATAAATTATTCAGGGTGTTGGTACCCTTTAACGTGTGTGGATCTAGGCTTTTTTTTACTCACCCCAAGTAATTGTTTATTCATTCATATCTTGCCAGCGGCAGCATAAATTTCTAAACTTTTGCATTCTAGGGTGTTTATTTGTCCATTCCAACACTACTATGTAGCTCAGATAGCAAAGTTTGACAATTTTTTTATTTAAAGCTCCACAATGTTAGCCTATCACTTTAAATATTTACAAAAAATGTACGAGATGCGTTTTCCGGAAAACAATTTTTTTAGTGTTACACTATTTCAGTTAGGGCCCCCCCCCCAAAAAAAAAAATATATATGTATATATGTTTGGTTATACTACAATGCCATTTTTACAAAATAGGGTTGTTTGGTCATTTTTTTTTTTTTAACCAGCATGGTTTTTTCAGCTTTTAGATGTAAGTTTTGCCATGTTTTTGGTTGAATTAAAAAGAAAAAAAAAGGAAATGGGTCAGCCCCATTGCATCAGATTTGTCAGTCGAGTACAACCAAACTTTTCGCTTAATGATTATACTACTCCAATATGTTCTAGACATCCCCTACTTCTTTGCAATTCAAAAACCCAATCTCACAAGGTGTGAAGGGCACTAGTTTTGAGCAACTGCCATACTAGGAGCAAACTGTAAAGGTGGATATGAATGTTCTTTTAGTGATGCAGGTACAATAAACATGAGTGCAGGTATGGTACAACGTATGTGTAATGTATTGCGACACTGTGCTCTTCTAATTCATCACATTTTTTTGTGTTGTTCTGGCTTTATCATTTTTGACTGGAAACAATGGTCAAGTCAACTATTCACTAGGGAGATATGCACAGAGAGAAATATTCCATGGAAATATCATGCAGAAAATAGTGTAGACCCAATATTTTCAGGTTTCAAGCAAAATGGTGTTTTGTGGCATGTATGATGTAAAATAAACTGCTGATTTTGTAGACTCTTTTGATTGTTGTTGCACTTTTTGAAGTCTTCCTTGCTGAGAAAACCTGCAGCTTGAAGAACATAATTTACAGTAGGCATGTTTTGGGATATTTCAAGATCGAGCTTTCAGAACTTGACTGAATCTTAGTTACTATAGTTTACCTGGAAACTTTTCAGTGCTTTGTCGGCTTTCAAGGTTCCTCCTTCATAATCATAGAACGCTACGGCTCCAGGCTCGACTTTAATCTGTGGGAATTCACGACGCATATCCTCTGTATCGAGAACCCTGTGACGATATCCATTTTGTCTCATCAGCTGCAGAGCTTCATTGTAAAGTTTTCCATCTGGAAGCACTGAAATAACTAGGAGTCCAGTTTTCCTGAAACATGTGAAATGCAATACACGTATGTGCCAAGTTTGAGTAAAATCTGCCAAAATGACTTGAACTCTGATTTTAACATCACTTCAGATTGTCATTGAAGAGTCAAGTTTGATTGATACAAATTTAGTCAAATTTGATCCAATATCTGATTACATGGATGCTGGAATGAGAGGGCCTGAAATAAAAAAAAAATCAACTATTTTGTAATCAGCAGAACCCAAAATACAGCGTGTCCTAGAAAGAATGTCCCTCTCATAGACCACAGAATAATTACCAAATTCAAGTTTTATGCTCAATTAAGTTTACATATTTAAAAAGCCCACTTAGTTTTGTAATTCCTGTAAAAATTTCAAAGGTATCACTTCATTGGTTTTGAATACAGAGGCTTTTATGTAACAACAGTTCCTTCCAGCCCATTAAAAGTTTGATTAAAAGAAAGGCACATCATATCATACCTCATTCTATGCTTCACTTTTATCTCAACGACTGTTCATTCACTTTTTTAAATGAAAACTTATCAAAGTTCTTTTCCACTGGTAGTGTTTGCTTTCAGAGAGTGTTCCACTTAATATGATTTGTCCTTCCATGTCCAACTTGTAACCTTTTATTGTTCTCCTGCTCATCCTTTTACCCGATTTCCATTCAGGTCGATGCATTGATGTAGTATTGTAATCTTGGAATGGGGTGAAAAGTACTGCTGGTACATAATAAGACTGTGTATTCAAAACCAATGAAGTGGGACCAATGGAATTTTCACTAAATTAGAAAATAAAATGGGCTTTTGAAGTCTGAACACTAATAAAAATTGATAGTTGATTTGGGATTTAATTTAGCAGTCTATCAGAGGGACATTTTGGGGGGACACACTGTAAGGTCTAAATGCAAACTTTTGCCAGAAAACTGGCGTCCCTTTGATTATCTCCTGCCTACCTGTAGAGCTCTGTATTTGTCTCCCTTCCAAGATCGGCCCACATCGGAAAAGCTTCCAACATCATTTGACTGAAGTGTGGCTGAACGTATGTGTAGCGAATGATGCGGGACTGGCCATGGGAACTTCCGCGTGTGTGAGGAAGACCAAACTAAAGGGGAAAAAAAAGGGATACAAGTACTGGTAAACCCTGTCTATAGTGGCCACAGAAGGGAAATAATGTGGCCTTTATAGATAGATGGCTCTTAAAGACAGGTTTTTTAACACATTAATTATCTCCGGGGTAATCATTTCAGTGGCCACTTTAGGCAGGTTGGCTGGTATAGGGAGGTGGCTGCTATGAAAATGTTTGACTGTAGTGCATTTCAGCATGACACAATTGGGGGTAGTCCTGAGCTTGGGCTGAAACTATTCTAGAATCAAGTAAACTATGCAAGGATTCTCCTGTGAAAATCTTGTAGTCAAACGTTGACTCATTCTAAAATAACTAATGTCAATATCCCTTGTGGCAGGCAAACCTGCTGTGTGGCTCTCTATGGGTCCTATTTTTATCATGCCCCAATAGAATGTTCATGCTTGATTCTCCTTAACCCTATATTAACGTGGGGGGGGGTCAATTTGACCCCCCCCCCCGACGAATTTCGCGACCATGCCGCCGCGCAATTTTTTTTGATCGCGTCGTTCGCTGACTTTTTACTTTCAAGTCTTGCGCATCTTTTGAGACCATTTTCGCGAAAATCGGACCTACCATTTTGACGCTGCGCGACTTTTTCATGCATGTCAACCCAAAAATCGCTCAAAAACGTGATTTCGTGTACAAAATCAATGGAAATTTTCAATGTGCTCTGCGTGCCAAGTTGCAATATAGAATTTTGCACACAAAAATTGAAAATAATGTATGGAATGGTATTTTTATCTTATGCTAAATGGTTTTGTAGTGCTTTGCTTTTAAAGGCAGTGGATCTCATTCGAAAACATCCCCGCAGACCAGGAAAAGATAACCCATGCCCTCAGGCTATTGATGAAGGGCATGTCTGTGAAATCTGTAAACAGTAATTACCTAGAATTTGAAAAATGCGAAAGAAAAACAATAGCCATTTAGTGTGCGTTCTATGGTGGGATTTTTTTTTTCTCGCGAGAGAAGAATTTAAATCAGAGTCTAACCGTCACTATACATGTAATTCCACTAAAACTGAGTATCTAGCTCTTATATTTTGCTAAAGGTTCCCAGATGACATTTTCTTCTAAATGCCATTGTATTTACCTAATGTTAATTTTTAGGCATGCAAAAGAGATGCCCTACCTTTAAACATGGCATTTTTCTATGTAGATCACATTGGCAGCAGAAGGGGGGGGGGGCAGGGGCGATTGTCATTACAAGGCAGCCATGATGTGGGGGATTGGGGGACATTCCCCCCCCCTCCAATTTCCATAGACCCCAACCCGAGATAACTTGCACTTATTCTCCAACAGGTTAAGGCGAAGGTATAGGTTTGGTAAATAGTAAAAATTAAATTCTTTGCAAATAAGTTTTTTAGATACATGTATACCTATATGATCTATCAGTGCCCAGTATTGCTCACTCTGAATCTCTTCCATTTTTGAGAAAATACTCAAAATGTAAAATGTTGGGGATTCGGGGGGGGCCCGACATTTTCCATAGGTACCGCTAGATGCTCTCCTTTAATTTCAATATCATAAATTGTTACTATATACAATTTTCAGTTGGTTTAATGTAGTTTCCTGATGTCTGGGGTGACAATAGAGTAATTTTTGAAAGATTGAAAACAAAAGTTGTCTGATCGACCGGTCGACCAAACTATACTTGGGCTTTAATATTATATTTATCAGTTTGCAGATCTGCGAACCTGTTCGAAAGCAGGGCAGGAAATTAAATTTTATTTTTGGGGGCTACTTTTGAACCTCATGGGATGCCAGCATGTTATACATTGAACTCTATGAGGAAATTGAGGGCTATTTTGTTAATTTTGGGGCTAAATCGCCCTTGGCTTAGGCTTAGCCTTAGCCCCAGTGTATTTCCTATGCTGTTTGAAAGGTACATTTAATGATCTATGTGATGGAAATAAACTTTCAAATTTACACTTTGTAACAATGACAATACTTTCATTTTTGTTGCCAGGCTTTGGTGTTTCCACCCCTCAACCCCCCCCCCCAAAAAAAAAAACTCTTAGCATGGAAATGGAATTGCTGCACAAGCTGACCTCAATGGATTTTCCATTTCAAGACACAGTGATATTAAAGATGGAATTAATCACCAAAGAGGTCTATCTTAAAATGGAGAAAATTTGAGCTAAATTAAAGGGAAAAAAGGGGTTGGTTACAGTTTGGGAACAACTGCAGAATACCCCGCCACACACCAGCCTGTTATTTTGTCGGCCAACGGCCAATGGAGTTGCAACGCCGATAGCGATAAAGTTTAGAGTCATATCGGCATCGAACCAACAACAAACCGTGAACGGATTATCGGAGTATTCGTTTCTGGTCTGGGCGTAGGGTATTTGACCAACGGACTAACCCTAACCCTAACCCTAAACAATAAACACCCTAACCCTACCCCTACCCTAACCTAACCACCCTAACCCTAACGTACAAAGCCCTAAACACCCTAACCCCCAAACACCCTAACCCTAACCCTTAACACCCTAACACTAACCCTAAACACCCTAACCCTAACCCTAAACACCCTAACCCTTAACACCCTGACCCTAACAGTAACCCTTAACACCCTAACCCTAACCCTTAACACCCTAACCCTAACACTAACCCTAAACACCCTAACCCTAACCCACTCACGAGAGTCGTGCCTTGACTCCGTGTGCGATTCTTACATTTGGTCAAAATTGCATTTCTGAGTACAATATGCAATAATTTAAACTTTAATGAGTAAGTCTCATTGATTTATTTACAGACCAGACATGAATATTTGGTTTTGACGACAGTATAGTTTTTGAATTAAAAATATTCATACATATTAATAGGTGCCGGGATCTTTTGAACCATGTCTCCTTCAGCTTAGCACATAACTTTTCCATAGCAAAGTGCCCTCTATCATCAAATTTAAAAAAATCTCCAAGAAAAGATAGCAGACAGCTGTAAGGGGTAGTATAGCATCTATTGCACTATACACCCCTTACTTGTATGGGTGCCCTAACCCTATAACCCTAAGCACCCTAACCCTAAACACACTAACCCTAACCCTGGTCGTAGGGAATTTGACCAACGAACCAACGCACTTGGCGTAGCCGTAGGGAATTCTACCAACTAACCAACGCAATTGGCGTAGGGAATTTGACCAACGAACCAACGCAGTTGGCGTAAAGAATTTGACCAATGGACCAACGCAGTTAGCCCACCAACAACGAGTGACGGAATAAAGTAAAATATTAAGAATAATTGCCGATAAAATAGTGCCCAACCAACTGACCAACGAAGTCAAATATGCAAATTAGATTGACACGCCAACCAGATATCAAAAGAAGACAAATATTAATGTTCGATTTTCGGACTGTCTCCATTAGGCCCTATGTCTTCGAATATCTGTCTCCGTTGGCTGTTGGTTGACCAACTTATGGTAGCGTGAATGTGCGGGGTATTCTGCAACTTAAGCCACAGTTTGTACACTAACGCGACGTTAGATCTATTTCAAATTCCATATTTCTGAATAACCCGGACTCCGGAGGCTCGGAGCGACACTTTTTGTTTCATTTCAGCCCCAGCTAAATTAAATTTGCACATCAGTTTGACAAAAACATACTATATTAAACATCAATGTATGGGTTAACTGATATTAAGACAGCTTACTTGTTCTAATAATAACGTTTTCAGACCATTCTTCACACAATGATATGCGGTGGCTGAGCCATTAATACCAGCCCCAACCACCACCACATCATACACCACGCCCTCTGCATGAATAGCGGGAAACTCCGGCGATGCCATCCGGTGCTGTGCCGTTGATCCTGCCGCTGCTGCTGCTGTAACTAGTAAGCCCACTTTGCAGGCTTGTCACGAACTCAATCAACTTCGCAAGAATGGACAACAGGATGGTATAGATAAATATGATCGCGATGTATGATTCAACTGTTGTGTGAGTAAATTTAATAAAGTTTTGGCGTTTATCGGTCTGCAGAATACAGCAGATTCAATGTTGTTTATGCAATAATGTTTATAGAGCCCGCCCTCGTTGACCCAATCTTTAGACTGTACCAATTGCACGAGTACTTCACGTCATCAGTTGATGGGTCGAGGCCCCCATAGAGTTAAGATTATTTAATCCGAGGGATTTAAGTCCGGGGGGGGGGGGTCAGTGCCAGTTCAAACGTGTACACCATGCGCGTGTGAAAAAAACGCGTAAAAAGGGTTGTTTATCACGATCGGACGATGTACTCGTGTACATTGAAAAGGGTATCAAAATCGCCAAAATCAGGAAAAAAGGGTATAGTTTTAACAGAAGGTTTACTTC
>JZLH01S0293980.1:69057-79714 GCA_001188425.1 Eucidaris tribuloides | reverse complement strand
GACACTCTGACAGAATTTGATAATTCAAGTAAGCGTTTCATATTTCGGGGATTTTGTGGTCCAAGGATTTAAGTAAAGTATTACTTCCGCCCATCGATCAATTTGTTTCGTTATCATTCCAAACAATTGAGATGTACCACTTTAGCCCAGGGGAGCTTAGAATAAAGCATGCGCAGTAACATGAACAGGTACACTTCGTCGCTGAATTCACGAAGTGGCACAAACCTCCAAAATTGCGTCCAAAATCAAATTTGAGTTATTTCCAGTTTTGTCATTCTCTGGCCATGCACGGTCTTTCATTTCACAAAATTTTAGAACCCAATTCTCTCTAATTAAAAAGATAATTAAAGCGCCAAACAGACACGAGCCTGAAAATCTACAGTAAAAAAAATCCACGAACCGGCACTAGCGAGCGCGCGCCGTAACGCGCCATTCATTTCTGTACATAAAACTCAACGGCGCGCGCGCCCTTGTGCCGGTTCGTGAATTTTTTCTCTTGCGCGCGCGACACCACAGCGCGACACGAGCGCTTGTGCCGGTTCATGCGCGCAAAATCGTACTTGTTTTCTACGCGACGTGCCACTTCGTGGATTCTTCCTACACTGAAGCAACATTTTCTACAAAACGACACCTGCGTTTGAAGCTTTATTGTGTTAAAATTTGAACTTAGTTTAAGGACAATTCGACATGTAAGGCAAGAGTAGAGTCTTGGCTTTCTATCTGTGCTTGAATCATACAGTTTAACTTCATAAAAAATCGTAATGAGCAGTTGAAAGACGGATAAAATCTTAATTCGCGTTTTACTCGAAAAGTGATTTCGCGCATCTTCGGTCGCGCGTGCCACTTCGTGAATTCAGCGACGACTTGTTGGCGAACGTTTAAACGCGTGTCAATACATTCTGATACACGTTTAAACGGTCCCATTTCCAACGTCAATTACCGTATTTCTTGTCATGTAAGTTTGGGGGTTTCTTTTTCATCGGAAACTCCAGAAAGGCGGGTCCGGCTTTATACGCAAAGTACAGTCGAACAAAGTAAGTTTATATCCGTATCTAAAGTGTAGTTAATACATTATTACTGGCACATCGTGCCTACAGTGACATATCTGGTTGGTTGCTGGTCTTCTCTCCATCTTATTTGCGTGAAATATTCTCCAAATATTTCTCTAATATGGCTGCTATTCGTGTACACTGAGACAACGTATACTTGGTAAATCGACGGACACACCAAACATCTGTGTACACGTCAAGGGTGTACTACAATCTACAGTGTGATGTCTATACAGTGTGTCTCAAAAATAATTGTGCAAGTAAAAAGCGCCATCTTTAGTGATGAGTAAAACATTTTTGTGATGTCATGCTTACATCATGATCAAGGGCATAGTCTTAGCTTTCAAATGCAGTTTGTTCTGTTCAGTTTGCTAGTTTTAATCCTGAGATATATTCAGTTAACAACGAAAAGGTAAAATCACAAATGTGCCACTCTTACTACAGTCAATATAGCATCAGGCCCTCTTCCTGGAAGAGTGACACAGTTGTGATTCCACCGTTTTGTTGTTTACAAGATATCTCGAGATCAAAACAAGCAAATTGAACAGAACAAACAGCATTTGAAAGCTAAGACTTTGCCCTTGATGTAAACATGTGTCACAGCAGTATTTTCTAACTATCAAAGAGGGCGCTTTTCACTTCAACCATTTTTAGACGTGCAGCAGCATGTCTCAAAAAAAATCTGCAAGTAAAAAGCGCCCTCTTCGGCAAATAGAAAATACTCTGGTGACATTATGGTTACATCACCGTCAAGGACAAAGTCTTAGCTTTCAAATGCTATTTGTTCGGTTCAATTTGCTTGTTTTAATCTCGAGATATGTTGTAAACAACAAAAGGGTGGAATCACAATTGTGTCACTTTTACTCGGGACTGTAGTAAAAGTGGCACAATTGCGATTTTACCCTTTCTTAATTAAATTAACATATCTCAAGATTAAGACAAGCAAATTAAACAAAACTGACGGTATTTGAAAGCTAAGACTATGTACTTGACGTTGACGTAAGCATCATGTCTCAAGAGTATTTCATAATTGCCAAAGAGGGCGGTTTTCACTTGCACAATTTTTTAAGACACACTGTAGAAGTGCTCGTGCCTTGAAATGTCTGTCAAATATGGCGCTATAATGTTTTAATCCGATCCCATTATGAACATGAACGTGCGAGTTGTGAAGGATATGAATGAAATCGATTTCATGCAGCAATTAAGGAGACTGTCAGACTTGAATCTGAGACGATGAAATAATTATTAATTCCTTCTCTTTTCCTCTGTCAATTATTCCCGATACCAAACAAGCGTGATTAATTTGTGCCTCACGAACGGATTTGTCTCTTTGATGAGTCAATTTCATTTTAATATTATTTCACACGCAACATGTCACTGATTTTTCATATATATCTTTTTTTTAATTCATACTTTAAGATATTACCCTTTTCCAGATTTGGTCGTAAGGTTTGGCTGTGACATGCAAATCGGTAAAAACAAAGGGCAATTGTTTTTAATGATCTGACGGTTTTAGTTCCTTTATGACAAATTATTAAGGCACAAGATTGTCAACATTATTCAAATTACAGATACATAGATAAACGCTTGATAACCTTTCAAGCAAGATCTTGTGACTGATGTGAGATTTGTGTGTTGTACATCGTATCTCTCTACTCTGTTTGTTTCCAGTATAAATTTATCAGTTCCTTGTCCATTACGTAACTCAGCAATTTAGTTTTAACTCTTTATACGCCTCGTCCAACGCTTCGCCGTGCCAGATAATTACTTCGGAATTAATCTTCGGTAGAACAACGGAAACTGCTAGAAAGTCCTATGCGACGGTGTGAAGAATCTCATATCGTGAGATTACTAGTGGTGCAACGGCATAATCTAGGGGGTGCCCCCCCCCCCCACGCTGAGACAGAGGAGTTCTGCCGCCCCTGGCAATCAAAAGGAAAATTTTTACCTCCCCTTCTGATATTAATGGCTGATTTTCTAAATTTTAGTTCCAACTCCCAAAGATGTGCACCCCCTCTCACTTTAGTTCCAGGGACCCTGCCCCCCTCCCCCGCTTGTGAGTTGTCGTTTAGGTGGGGAAAAAGTTTTTCGTTTGGCAGGCAAAAATGATTTTCGTCATCGTCGGCCCTCTGTCCCCCCCCCCACTTGTCGGATACTGTTTGGCTGGGGTAAAAAAGGTTTTGGCAGGCAAATTTTACCTTGGCATGTCCGTCCGTCTGTCTGTCTGACTGACTCACTGATTGATCAAACTGTCTGACTGTCTAACCTTGTCAGCCACATGGTTCCTATGCAATTTAAATCTAACCATTAACATTATTAATTTCACATCAAAAGACATATAGGCTTATAATAAATATCATGTTACTTACATTTCAACCGGTAATTGTTATCATTATTATAATCTCCTTTTCACATTAAATCATGATTTTGTTTTGATATATTAGATAGTTATTGTTAAATATCTTACACTTACAAATACTTTGTTATATGTTTTCATTTATATGTTAAGTGCTACACATTTTATGTTCACATAATGACAGATATGTTATATATTTAAACAATATTATATCAAATTGTAAATAGCTTATCGTAATTCATTGGTTGGCTTATAGTCACATCTTATGTCATAATCATTGTAAAGCCAATGGATCCAAATTTCTTTGTATTTTCATGGCCAGTTAAGTTGAATCTGAATCTTAATCTTTTTATGTGCACGTCCCCGTGCCACTTTAGTTCCACCTCCCCAAAATGTGCCCCACTCCATGCCCAAACCAACCTACGCCCTTGCAACACTCCTTTCCATTCGGTGAAACACAGAATTATTAAAGATATCGGCTAACATTTACCACAGTTAAAAAATCTGAGCTACATGATTCCCCATGCTACCATTGTCTTTGATAAGGTCTACAAATGACGCCCTGAAAAAATTGAATTTCAAAATTATTTAGTGCTTTAAAAAAGTGAAAATCGTAAGTTGATCGGATTCACCAGCCCATTTTCTCCCATAGACTTACTGTGTGTACACCTAGGTTAATAAAACTCGCCCCGAGTTTTATTGTTTATTCATGTATAACTTGCCATTGGCTGTGTAACTTTCCAAACTTTTGTATTCTAGGGTGTTTATTTGTCCATTTGAACACTACTATGTAGCTGAGATATCAAAGTTTGACAATGTTTTAAATTGAAGCTCCACAATGTTAGCCTATCACTTTAAAGTGATAGGCTAACATTGTGCAGCTTCAATTTAAAAACTTAAATGGGCAAGTGAATCTGGTCAACTTACGATTTTCACCTTTTAAAGCACAAATAATCATTTTGAATACAATTTTCAGGACTTCATTTTAGACCTCATCAAAGACACTGTAGCAATGGGGAATCATGCGCTCAGATTTTTTAACTGTGGTAAATGTTACCAACTACCTTAAATACGAATTATTTTTGATCCTGCTTTGCCTGAATCAAAAAGAGACATTGGCCTGGCTTTAGCTTCGTATAATTAATATCATATTTGTTTGCCTATTCCCTACGTACATTTACAGATTGTTATACTAATCTCTTCTTATATTTGTGTGCTTCCTAATGCTATCAAGATGATTATTGTGAACAACGTAAATTATCAATTCAAACAAATTGTACCGTCATAACTTTAAAGATGATGAGGCTTCAGGTCATATTTTTGGACTAAATTCATCAATTTATTCTATAAGAAATGGCCAATATAGTAGTTAAACAAATTAAAGAAACCAGACTCTCCGTTGGGTATAATTTTGTTTTTTATTTATATCCACGCTGTAATTAAGAAAACTCGACATACCCCTTTGCATAACCATCCATTCCTTATATGAAACAATTTGATTTCCCAATGAATGCTGAAATGTTGAATGCATCCTAGACCCACCGGTAGACTCCATTGTTCAACATTGAATTGAACAATTTCACTATTGCACGGGGGTCATGCAAATAGCACACTCTATGTTAGTAGCAATGTGGTTGCACTTACTCTTGGGCATTTCTTTAATGAACATGATTTAATGTGCGTGCCGAAATTTTAGCGAAGGGATTTTTAAACCAGCGTAATGAATTGTTACGTGGACAAAACCAGCGCAAGCCCCTATCTACGGGGAGCTGTATGCAATCTACACGTACATGCGGGCACTTAGTTGCCATGACAATGTAATACCAATGCATTCGAGCCGAAAATACGATTGCTGAACTCATTTCCAGCGTGCAAATATGTGGCTCTGTTTTGTGTGGATGAGAGCTGTAGTGCATGTTTAGTCTGTGTTGCTCACGCTATATTTAAAGCAGAGCTTCGCTTATATTGGGATGTAGAGGTGTACACGTCTGTACAACAAAACAAACATCTGATTTTGGTTAAGGATTCCGATACGTTCCAAATAAATGAAATGAATTTATAAAGCCGTACAATATGTGCCCAATTGTTTACATCCGTTTGATAAAGAAAGGGGGACAATTTAATTATATTTTTAGAAATCAACCGCAAAATATAGAGTACACTGTCTCTCGCCATGCAGTCTTACCGGTATATTTAACTCTCCAGTGGCCATTCTGGTTGATAATACCCTAACTCGCCGCGCGCTATGAGTCGACGTTACCATACATGTATTGTGATATTCTCCAATTCGGAAGACAAAATACATGCTACATCAAAATGTACCTACTTAATTTGTGGACATCATTAGTGTTTGATTTTACATTGGAAAGTCAATCTTTCAAGTAAACAGAGGAGATGAAATTAGCCGGAAACGTCTTAACCCATTGGAGACTAAGTACGAATTAACTCGTGTTGGGGGTCTATGGAAAATGCATGTTATATGTGAAATCAAATCGTCTCCAACGGTTTAAAATCTGGCTATGCCACTCATAAAATTGCTCAGAGCTTACTTAAAAGCGCGCATCCATGTGTAGAATATTATTAGCCGTTCCAAGAAAGCCTGTATATCCAATTCGATTGCATTACTGATATTTTGAGCCATTGTTTAATTCTATGTAGGTAGGCGTGACAGTATAAGCTGGAAGCAAATACAAAAATACAACAAATCTATTTTAGAGATGGAGGGGAATACGAAGAAATTGTCGTTGCAGCGGATTAAAAGTGATTGACAGACTACCTACATGTATACCAATAACTTCACTATTATGCGTAGAATCTACTGTCAAAACGAATTTGTATTGCAGACTCCTTATGACATGACTTTACAAGTGCACGGAAGAAGGTGTACTGTCAGCGTTTGAATCAAATCGATTAAATGAATTCAATTAAGTTAGTAGGAAAGCAGGAGATTGCTGTTCGCGTAATATCAGTCAAAGCAGCCTAATTTTAATGAGGCCTTTTTTGATAATATTTCGGTAGCTATGACTTCTCTTAAATTCATATTTACAATATACCTCTCCGACTGCAATTCATTCAATGAAACATGAGTAAAAAAAAAAAAATTTACAACGATAAATCAATTCACGATCAAATGTTCTCAAATCAATTAGCTCATAATTTAAATTCCGAAAAAAAGGAGAGGTAACCAGGAGCACTCAATTTTTTTCAAGCGGCAAAGAATTTGGATAATCGTTTTTTGCAAGATTTCCCAACGTCCAGGGGGGTGTATTCTAAAAAATGTTGTAAACCATAAAACAGAATTTACAACACTTTTGTATTCCAGAATGTTGTCCAAACTGTTGTAAATATGTTTTAAAATCAACTATTTACAACCGTAGTGAATTTGATCTAAAACAATAATTTACAACAGTTTTGTATTCTGAAAAATGAATTACAACAGAATTACAACACTCTTCTAAACTGCTTATGGCTGTTTAAGCTCAAGCGCCGCAGACCGAAATTAGACATTTGGTGAATTTACTTAAATTTTGATATCAGTTAAAACATTGACTTAACAGCACAATATTGAGCATACATGCAGACACTCTCTGATATGGTATTCACAATTTCCATTATATTCCAAAATTGTATTTTCTGTATTTTGACGTCAGCCGTCGCGCGGCTCACGAAGGAGCAAGCCAAGCTCGTGCGGTGCGCACCCCGCAGCCCGCACAATGCATGCGAGGGTACGGTTCCCGATGTTCGAGTACAACTACAAGGTCTGTTGCAGACCGTCTTCTACAGTTCGTGCTAACGTAAACCGCAAAAGATCGATAAAAACCCGTCGCACAAACCACCAATAAGTTGCCTACATAGACCATGGCTCAGTGGACTAGCTCGACCCTACGCGTGAGCCTATTAGGCCTAACCGTCTTTAAGACTTTAGACTAAATACGTTTAGCTCTCCAAACGTTAACTGTAAATAACGTACGTAAATGCGCCTAACGACTAACGTTACTGTACTTGTTTGTATATTGAAGAACTAACGTTAACGCTAGCCTTGTTGCTTTACAGTATTAAACAAAATTACAACTTACCAGAATTACCACGTAGTTTAATACCCAACGGTTGTGTCTGTCTCATACCAAATGCTACCTCTAGCTCTCTGCAAGATTAGACGTATGGGGTCGACGTCGGTCGAATGGCTACACAATTACAACTAGTTAAACATCCGCATATCGCGATAAGCCTTATTGCTAATAGTTGATCGCACACGGCCGCAAGGGTTGATGGGAAGGAAAAGGGAGCAATAGCGCCGCTAGCGACCGTATATAGACAATGCGACTCTAGCAGCCGACAAGCGCAAGCATGCAAGCGTGTGTATAATTTGTGGGTGTGATCAGGGAGGTGGGATTTTAAAATCCCACCTCCCTGGTACATGTATATGTTTGTGTGTTTGTTGTGTGTGTGGGTGTGTGTGTGGGTTTATGACAGTATGTGTGTTTGTGTGAGTGTGGGTGTGTGTGTCTGACTGTGTGACAGACAAATCATTTGGCCTCACAAAGATGACGTCTATAATTGAATGGAAATAGACACCATCCAGCATACACTCGAGGCACACTCAATTTTCACATGTGTCTTCAATTTATGTAAAGATCTTTCCGTCTTCCACAAAAAGCAGCATCAGGTAATCAACTATTCAGTACCAGAATTGCTAATAATTTATTAACAAGTATGTATGTAAAGTGAGTACATGTACTTTTTTTTTGAGTGGGGTCATGAAATCATAATCTTTAGGGACCTAGTAGTATGCCCGAATTACTCTCCCGAAATTTTCAGTTTCTTGATGATGGTACACGATCTAACTCTTTTCTTTTTTTTTCCTTTTCAGTTTTTCCCGGCAGCAAGACGAACGCACGAGCTGAATCGGCCGAGTGGGCTCGTCAAGAACGCGAATGTGAGACTGAACCGGGAGGAAGACAAATAAATGCAAAATTAATAGGAACAGTGACAATGATATCATAAATATTTTTTTTTGTTTGCCTCCTTGTCAAGAGAATCATTGTATCTTACTATCTTTGTGTGAATTTGACGTGATTTAATACTTAAGATAAAATAGTTGTTTGCCTCCTTTTTGTCAAAAGAATGTGTAGATAGATATGTGTGTAAATTTGATGATACTTGAATTAAAATAATATAGTTTCGTTTATCTTTTTGTCAAGAGAATGTGCAGTTGTGTCTGAATTTCGTTTGCCTTTTTTTTGACAAGAGAATATATGTTTGTGTGTGAGTTTAACGATATGATATTATTTGAGATATTTTGATAAATCATAAAATATAAATATTTTCGTTTGCCTTCATTGTACTTACTTTGAGGTCATGATAATGATCTTCCAAATTCCACTTGACTTTTATTTCCATTCTTCAGTGGTGTTAGCAATGGCAATTAAACTTACCTTTCCCGACCTCTAGACTGATCTGAATAAATGCAAAATAATTTTACTGCATGCCATATTTTTTTTAAATCACTCATTAAGAATTCTGAATTCACTTCCAACACGAGTAAATGTGACGGACAAAACGACAATTCAAACCAGAACCGTCGCAGAGTTTGTTATTTAAAACATGGACAAATTTATCAACTGTTAATTTACTACTATGCATTAGCATTAGGCCACAAATACATTTCATTCTTGGCCCTCATTCATTCATTCATTCGTTCATTCATTCATTCATTGTCATTCATTTATTCATTTATTTATTCATTCATTCATTCATTTTATTTTTCATTTACAAATATAACAGAAATATAACAGGTAAGGAAAGCTAGCTACGTTCAAGAATAAAATCACAACTCTGTCTCTCTCTATCTCTTTTTATTGACATGCGCCATTAAAACCAGCAACAATCCACCCCCAATTAGGACCCCCAATTCATTTCTGACACAGACCAAAGTTTTCCGTTTTACAAAATAATGTCAAATTCCGTTTTTCTCTGCGTTGTAATTTTGCAATTCTCTGACTTGAAATTTGTTGCCCCCCAAAATTACAAATTTGCTTACAGGCCCATTCGGGTTTGGGAACATGTTTAGGCTACATAACGCATGATTTATTTGGCGTAATTATTATTTATCTTTCTGGTAAATTAGTTTAGTTTTATTCAATTTTACTTTGGCGGAATTTTTAGGCATGACTTTTCATTTTTGTTCAAAATGCCCCGCGTTCCGCGTTACACCTCAAATTCCGTGATTTTCGCGGAAAATCCGCCACGCGGAAAACTTCGGTCTATGTTCTTGACAGTATAGTATATAGTACATCATGTATAGTATTTATTGCCGTATAAAACAATATATATATAAAGGAATGGATAGCCCATATTCAGTTTTGTTAACATGACAGTAGGCCCTATAGGTTCTTCAATGGGGTCCATTAAACAAGTAAAAGGAAACAAAATATATACAGTCAATCAAATAAAATAATGGCGGTAATGGAACATGATATTAATAGAAATACGCCATAAACGGCAAATTGACTTGTGCTAGATTTTCACATGAACAAATATATTTTTCAAGTTATTGAAATACATTTTAATTATCAGAAAAGTATAGACCCAGTAGAATCAATCTAAATAAGTAAATGAAATACAAGAAAACAGAAACTGTTGTAGGCCCTATACACAAAAATCCGTGGAGAAATATGGGATTTTTATTCAGAAGGCAAAGTTTTGGGCAAAAAAGAAAAGCTATTAAAGTTAAAATATTGCATTGAAACAAAATGATACCTCTAATGGTTACAAAATATAACGTGATGGCTGAATGTCCTAGTAAAAGAAAATGGAAAACAAAAAACAAGCAAACACAATCCATGAAAAGTTATACATTGATTTGGCAAGAACAATACATGTATTAAAGAAAAATAAAGTTCAAAGTACAGTACTGTATATATCACATTGAAACAAAATAATACCTCAAATGGATATACATATTTCAATTATATTCGGGTTGACATTGGCCTAAGTGAAGAATAACATAAAAAACATGCAATGATTGCACAAACACAATTTACTTTAAAAGTTAAAACGTGATATGAACTCTGGGAGTCATGAACTCCTAGAGCTATCTCTCAAAAAAAAAATCCTCATATTTTCTCCTCACACCATCGGACATTATCCTCATTAAAACTGGTCCCAAAATAGTAAAAATATCTGCAGCCTACTTTCGAGTCGAAGTACTAATCATGATGTAATTTAAACCCGCTCTGGGTACGGGTAGCTC
>JZLH01S0293980.1:11623-24670 GCA_001188425.1 Eucidaris tribuloides | reverse complement strand
GGTCTGCCTGGGGTAAAAGGGCGTTTTTCGTTCACAAACTCTACGTTTATGTACAAAATGATTTTTAAAAAAAGTTTACAGACTTGGATTATACATTGAATTAAAGACTGGGTTCAGGATTTGCATGTCCATCATTTCCCTTCATTCTCATTACGTAACGGTAGTTAAGTACTTAGAAATGATGTGTTGAAAGTTGGAGATCTATACACAATGAACTTGTTGTTGTATGAGAACAACTAATAACAATATGCTACTAAAATATTGTTCTTTCGGTGACTTGAAATTTTGCTCAAATTGCAGAACATGGCTATGTGTATGTTCGCATGACCAGCTGAGCGCTGTGGTCAGTGGTTGACTACGCAAGCTAATATGGTCAAGCTGCTGAACTCTGTGCTACCTTCGGCTCGCGGTCGATCGGACAAATTTTGAACTAACGAAATAGTAAAATCACTGACCGTCACTTTGCAAATTTTGAAGTTTAACTGTCCAGATTTTCACCAAAACTTCGTATTCTCCCCAATGGTTCTTTGAAAGGTGTTTCTCAACATTTCACATTGTGAGTAATTTTAGCTGATTTCATTCATTTTGCCGTTTTTTTGGGCGTGCAAATCCTGAGTCCAATCTCTAAATATACCCCATTGTTAAACGATGTGTCTGTTTGCACACGATAAAATCTGTATTTACAGGGAGCTGTTTTCTGACCTAATTATGTAGACAGTTCATCGACGGTATTTCATTACAATGCATTAATGAGCAACTCATTACGGTGTCCAAATCTGACCTTTTTTATTACCATTCTAGTGAAGAGCTGTACAAAACATATTCTTATATGTTTAATCATCGATTTGTTTGAATTTGTATTCGACACAACGTGGTAATTACGTTTAAAAAACGCATTGCCGGCATAATTGTTGACATAACAAACGAAAGCAGGGACTTCTAACCTCCATACTACACCAAATCGAAAATGTAATAACTCAATGCTTTTATTACAAAAATCACGAGGCTATGAACATGCCTGACAACAAAAATTGCATGGTTCCAATTCAGAGAAAATGTCAAGGTTCCATATCAAGAGCTATGAATAGTCATATTTTCGTCAAACCGTAGATGATTATTGATGACAAGCGCAGAGTCCATTCTAAAAGTTCAATCCGTAAAATGAAATCTGGGTCTCGTGTTTTGACGTGAAGGGTTCGGCAGTTAAAGAGCTGTGTGTACAGGGAAAAGAGCTGTGTCTATACATGTAGGTTGCACGTACACACAGTTTCATCTTGTACACATACCAGTAAACAGCGTGACGAGCATATATCGACTGGGATTTTCTGGAAGATTATTCGCCTGATTGAACGCATCTTGCCCTGTGCACCTGCGTTACGCTATCCCTCCACTCTACCACCTACACATCTGCAGTAGTATGGAATACCTGTTTTGTGTTGTGCGTAATAAAAGAATAAAAGAATACGACTGAAATATAGCTCGTGAGGTACAGCTGCTTACCAGTGTTACAAACGTTTCGCGCTAGGGTGATAAACCCTCGCATCTCACTACTAACATTGCTTATTTTCTTGGAGACAGACGCCCAGCACATGGCACATTCAGAGAAGACTGGCTGGCACAGAACCCCCTGAAAATATACTATCAATTTCCCAGAAACTAAGGTTATATTGCCTAAAATGGCTCCGTTCCGTTTAGTATATATCATGACCTGCTGATGAAAATTCTTTTAGGGTGTGAGATGTACGGAGCGTCTGTACAAGCTTGTCGTCCCCAAATGGTTAAATATTCAGAATAGCTCCAAAGACATGACAGCCTTAAAGACATAGACTAACATTGTGAAACTTCAGTTTTAAAAATTGTCAGACCGTGATATCCGAGCTACATAGTAATACTTAAATGGACGAATACAAAAGCTTGGAAAGTTATGCTGCCACTGGCAAGATGTGCATGAATGAACCATTTCCACTGCGGTGGTATATAAAATAGCCTAGATCTACACACAGTAGGTCTATGGGAGAAAATGGACATGGCGAATCCGGTCAACCTGAGTACTAGTAGATTTTCACTTTTTTAAAGCACTAAATAATCGTTTCGAAATATTTTTTTTCAGGGCTTCATATTAAGACCTTATAAAAGACACTCTTAGAGCATGGAGGATTATGAAGCTCTCATTTGTTAAAACTGTGGTCATTGTTAGCCTGTGGCTTTAACACTGTAACAATGTAATAGCCTCCTTAATAACCAGGGACAGTGGCGGAATTTGAACAGCTCAATTCCAAAAAGCTTCAAATCAACTTTCCATTAAAAAAAATATGGTTATGAACATTAGTGCACTGGCCAACTGAGTTACAGAAAAATAAAAGAATTTATACTTAATTACACGTACGCACGATGTATCATGTATTTAGTTCCATTTTTTGCCATAGGCGCGTTTACAAACTCGGACAAAGAAATGCCCTTTCTCCAAAGCTTTCAAAGTGGACTTGGCGCCTTTCAGAAGCAAGATCTTCATGTTTTTAAATTGAAATGTCAGATTTGGACAAAACAAAATCAGGCTTCCTAGAGACAAGTTAACACTAAAAAAAATTGTTTTAAACAACTGAGATACATGGTCTTGTAAACTGGACTAAACTGAGGTTATTATTACCCCACAGGCAATGCTCTCATTTGAGTAACTGAGTCACGTTCCATCTCACCATTATTTTCCCATAAAAGTCTGAATTTCAAGTTCTAAATAAAACTTTTTCAGTATTCACAGTCACCGTCATTGTTAAATCTAGCTCTGACGATTAAACAACAAGTCGTAGAACTTATTATTTTAGAATTTAAGAAATATATGAATAGAATTACAACATGCCATATTAAACTTTACTGTCACATTAAAACCATTGAAACAAAACAAGCCATTATTTTTCCACAAACTTAAAATTTAAATTCTAATTGGAGATAGTGATTTGATTTTTTTTTTAATCTATCAGACGTACTGACAACGTGGGGGTAGCCTACCTTATATACAATATTTTTTTCATTTAGAAAAAAAAATACCTCAATATACCTTTTATGAATATGCAAATGTACATAAGCGTTTTGGACATCCAAATAAAATATGTCATTGTGTAAGATATATATGAATATAATCAAAACACGTCATATTAAAGACACTATATAACACTGTGGAAGACTCGTTTAAAAACTTGTCGAACTTTGCTATCTGACATATCTGACAGTGTTTGAATGGACAAATAAACACCCTAGAACACAAAAGTTTGGACAGTTATGCTGTCACTAGTACAATATGTGCAGATACAAATTGGCACATTAATTTTATATCGGGCGATAGGAAATTCTGCAACACAGCAGTCTATGGAGAAAAGCTGGAATGGTCTCTCAATGATTTTCACTTTTTTAAAGCACTTAATGATTGTTTTACACTGCAATTTTTTTCAGGGCTTCATTTTTAGACTGTATCAAAGACACTAGTACCATGGGGAATCATGTAGCTCAGATTTTTTAAACTGGAAACATTGTTATACAGTGCCTTTAAACTTTACTCTAACATTTAAACAGTTGAAACAAAACTAACCATTATATTTCTACAAATTCAAAACTTAATTATAATTGGAGTAGTAATCTGACTTTGGGGGGGGTTGTCTGACTGTATCTTTTATGAATATGCCATCAAATATGACATGTCATATTGTAATACTGGAGTAATTAAATGCGTTCATAAAGAGAAATAATGATTACTGTTAAACTATGCTTTAACAAGTGAAGCAATTTGAGTACAACAGAAACAGTGTTAAGAGCAATAATCCGCGATAGTTTCAGCTGACAAATGAATAACACAAACCACAAGTCTACGGGCCCGAGCGTTCTTCAAAACGTCAGCGGTTGAAATCGAAGAATTTGTCGCTTGTCTGCATCTGAACCTGAAATCATCGTCACCATGAATTTCAATCGAAGTTTAATTTGTATTCAGCAGATCAAAGAAAAGACTGGAAAATGTAGGTACGTAGAAGTTTTGCCGCACCTGGGGGAATATATAAAGACGATGGCATGGGAGGGTTTTAACCACAGTCCCACGTGTGCAATTACATGTGCGGTACAATGCACAAATCGATTCATGGTTTCCCCATGTGGAATAAACGGAATCGACGTATCATTTATAGTTCCTAGCACGGAGGGCTTGTACCGAATGGCGATATATCAAGACTTCACCAAGTCTCACTACATCGTTTGTGACCATAAATCAATGTTTTCCCATGTTGGTCATAAAATTATGAACCGTATGCGAGTATATCACAGTATGAATCACAATCAAAATATGATAAGCCGTTATGTGTAGGAAAATGCAGTGGATGTACAATTTACAATTATCAAAATGCATTGTACATATGAAAGTATTTCGGTATACATACGAGCTTAAAGGCAGTGGATCTCATTTGCAAACATCCCCGCAGACCAGGAAAGATAACCCATGCCCTTAGGCTATTGATGAGGGATATTTGTGTGAAATCTGGAAATCAGTAATTACCTAGAATTTTAAAAATGCGAAAGAAAACAATAGCTGTTTAGTGTACGTTCTATGGTAGGAATTTTTTCCTCGCGAGTAAAAATTCAAATCAGAGTCTAACGGTTACTATAATTCCATTAAAACTGAGTTTCCAGCTCCTATATTTTGCTAAAGGTTCCCAGATGGCATTTTCTTCTAAATGCCATTGTATTTACACAATGTTAGTTTTTAGGCGAACAAAAGAGATCCCCTGCCTTTAAAAAGGAAACTTCTAGTTTACGTTGGAATGAATAGAAGCATGTACCAATGAGGTCTAGTTCGAGGTCTAGTTGGAACAGTATTGTTAGAGTACGTGTTCTTGGTAAGTGGCATGAAGAGGAATCCAGGGTGGCTTAGTCAGTGGTATCCACTGATTTTTGTTTGTTTGTATGTTTGTTTGTTTGTTTGTTTGTTTAAAGTGGTGTGAGAGCACGGGGTAGCTGATATTTATCTAATTAAAACTTTAAAAATGCGAGTTGAAGTTTGTAAAGGTCGGTTACTTTTAGAATTTTATTCGGGAAATATAATTGATCAGAGTGAGATCGGAAATGAACATTATTTACGTATTACGCGTAACGCTCGTTTTTTGAACGATCATATTAAGCTTAAAGCTGAATTTGTGAGGAATTGCAAGCAAGGATACTGGTAATGTTATAATTTCATTTCATTTCAATGATTTTCACTTGGAAAACAAAAACATCAATTACATTTCACCTGGTGAATAAAATGAATTATGTAATGCATACATACGGTACACATAGGTGGCCGAGTCATGCAAAGCTCAAATAGGCTTTTTAGAAATGGCCCCTTGAACGAGAAAAACTGTAATCATAATACATTAACTTACAATAGATAAATATTACATACACATACCTGCCAACCTCCTGACAAAAAAAAACTTATTGATACAGATCAAAAATCTTATTCTTAATGCAAATTGAAGGTAAATATCTTACTATGTCAAAATCACGTGGTGAAACTAAACTACACATTCTTCAAAAAATCCTATTTCGTATCAACAAATCTTATTCTTTGGATTTGGACGATGAGAAATCTTACTTAATCTGATAAAATCTTACTGGTTGGCAGGTATGCATACATAAATACCAAAAAATGACAATTTAACAGAAAAGAAGAGAGAGGAAACATGTACCATAATCTTGCAAATTACATTACATGATAAAATAAGTAAAGGAGACCTTGTTTGTGTACGTTTTACTGTTTCACTGTTTTCAAAAATGGCATTGCCACCTTTCCAGATAAAAACATGAAAGTGGTCATTTACTAGTGTACTGAAAATTTTTACTCGAAAGTTTTCGTCACGTATGTCATTGTTAATAGCCATTTGCAGTTTGATTTAATTATGCCACCCCAGCTCCAGTGACATTTTGATCTTTTAAGAAGTAAATATTTTGGTTCTTGTTGTTTATAAATGTTAAATAAAGTATTATAACTTTCGTGATACAATGCTTCCACCTTAAATTAGCAGGTCGATTGATACGAATAGACCTGCACTGTATGAACTCCGCAAGCCCTTTGCGTACTTCACGAAAGATTATTTTCAAAGCTTGGATTTACCTAGACGATCTAAATTTATTTCTACGCATATCAAATGTAAGTAATTTCTCTACTTAAGTGATTCCTAAATATAACATTATATTGGTGGACGTCGTGCACTCAAAATGGACAAACTTGCAAAGGTTAAAATGTATAAAGTACTTCCAATGGACTTTTGGAAATCATAGTTACATGTCCTTGTGTCTTGTTTAACTAGTCAAACATGATTTGAGTTTTAATCAGCATTATCATTTTAATATGTTTTGACTTGTATTATAAAGGTCAAAGAAATTGTTCCTTTGGATCAGATATTTCACATTTTATAAATAGAGACAGCTAATCAAATTTAAATTCACTGTGCATGTGTTTTAAATACAGATTTGTAATAAATACAAAAATACAAAAATCTGTCCTTTTTTGTAAACAGCGTTTGGACCGAATAACAAATACAATTAACTTGTTAAGATATGTCACAAGCTAAATGAATCACAATTCACATGCATACATATACAAAGACAAACGAAAGAAGACATGGGACTATATAAATTACAAGTTTGTCATCCCTATATGCAATATAGGAGTAAGAATATTAGGAGTGGTGATTGAGGGAGTAATAATGATGATGATGGTGGTGGTGGTGGTGGTGGTGGTGGTGGTGGTGGTGGTGGTGGTGGTAGTGGTGGCGGCGGCGGCGGTGGTGGTGGTGGTGATGGAAGTGATGGTGGCGGTGATGGTGGTGGTGGTGATAGTGGCGGCGGTGTCAGTGGTAGTGTTAGTGGTGGTAGAGGTAGCAGTAGAGGTAGAAGTAATGGTAGCAGCAGTGCATTATTATATAATGTGCAACATTAGAAGAAGTAGTAGTAGTATTGGTGGTGGTATAGAAGAAGTATAGTACTTGTAGTAGTATCAGTAGTAGCAGCAACAGAAATGGTATCCGTTACAATAGCAAATGAAGTTTGTCTTCGTAGTAACGGTCATAATAATAGTATAGTAGTAGTAGTAGTAGTAGTAGTAGTAGTAGTAGTAGTAGTAGTACTACTACTACTACTACTACTACTATACTACTAGTAGTAGTAGAAGTAGTAATAGAAGTAGTAGTAGTAGTAGTAGTAGTAGTGTTAGTAGGGCAGTAGTAGTAGTAGTAGTAGTAGTAGTGTTAGTAGGATAGTAGTAGTAGTAGTGGTGGTAGTAGTAAGTAGTAGTACTACTACTATACTTCTACTACTAGTAGTAGTAGTAGTAGTAGTAGTAGTAGTAGTGGTAGTAGTAGTAGTAGTAGTAGTAGTAGTAGTAGTAGTAGTAGTAGTAGTAGTAGTGGTGGTAGTAGTGTTAGTAGGGTAGTAGTAGTATTGTAGAAGTAGTAGTATTTGTAGAAGTAGTTGTAGTAGTAGTAGTAGTAGTAGTAGTTGTAGTAGTAGTAGTAGTAGTAGTAGTAGTAGTAGTTGGTGTCATGGTAGAAGTGGTATGATAGTGTCCGTTTCCTTGTATCTGCTGCTTAACTGCTGATGGTGTCGATGCAGCAGTAATAGAGGCTGTTGTAATTTTTATACTAATAGAAAGAAAAGAAACATAACTATCAACTTCATTATATTTGCGTTCAGTAAGAATTATACCAAGAAAACATATCGTAAACAGCACAAACTGCGTAATAAAAATAATTTTCGTGCCACCCTCTGTACACGATGACACTGCAACAGTGCAACCCTATAAATATGTGCTTGGTTTTAAGACTAGTTATATTTCCCATGATTGAATTTCTCTTGAAGATTCCGTCTTTAACTCTTACACTGATCAAGGTGCAGATATACACAACATAATACACACAGTATCCATAGAGGTGTAATTTCCTTGGTACTCTAAAAGTTAAAACGTATCTTCTGCAAATTACTGAAATGTTTACAGCCGAGTGGACAGACACTAATGTTATATCAACGTTTATCATATCACACCATACTTACTTCATGGTCAGTCTACTGTAACTGTTTTGAATGAAGAGTATTGGAACGTACGGAATTCATGCACACACACGCAAACACTATTTTGAGAAAGGGCGCATTTCATTTTCACAATTTTGTTTTTAGAAAAAAATAGGTTTGAAGAAGTATGATGAATTGTGTAGACGGAAAGGGGTCTTTGCTTAGCCTAGTTTCCACGCATCATGGTTTGTATTGATCATAGACAAAGGGATGTCAAACGTCAGTATAATACCCACAAGGACAATTTCTCCCTGAAGAATCATTCTCGTGAATTGCGCAAGACTGGCATTTGACAACGCATGCAATAATTCTTTATTTGTCTTGTTTTGTTTACCTACATACTCTCGTGTTCGTGTTCAATTGTGTATGTAAATTGCAGAGACGAGAATTAAGTTTATATCTAGGTTGTTGTTTTGTATGTAAACCGGACATACTGTTGAATTTCATTACCCTTGGTGTTAAAAATATTACCGTTGATTTTTAAAGAAATTCCTTTCTTGATTAAACTATACCAGCAATGTTGAAATTACGGTTTTAATTTAAATACTGTTTTTTAGAGAACTGTTGAATTATCAATGAAATATAAATGTGTCCTCCATTTCTCACTAACGTTCAAGAGACACGCAAAATACACAGTAAGATAACTTTGCGTAATCAAAAAAAATGTGTTCTCTGTTTCTCCTTAACCACTCAAAGAGCACACTTAATACATGTAATGTCAGAAAACTATTGGGTTGCAATTTCAAAGAAATGATCCCCTGTTTCTCCCTAAATGCGCAAATAAACACATTCCAGTGACCGACCGGTTAACGTGAATAAAGGTTTTGGTACAACCATGTACGTTGAAAAAATTCTACGTTCAAGTCGGAATCCTCTGGCTATCGTTAAACAAATGAAAAAGAACGAGAAATTGTGTTATTTGTACCAGTAACAAGAAACCAAAAAAATGTCAATCAATAATCTAGGTGAGAAATACGAGTGTCAATCAAACAACTCTGTCAGAAAAATAAACTAACAAACAAACGAGCGGAACGATTAAATGGTATTGACATGATTGGGGGAAGCAAAAAGTGCCACAAGGACCAAATAGGTTGAAATATATACCAATGTCTACACTCTCCGAGCATGAGGGACTTGTCTTCAATTTGTTGAAGTGTGGAGGAGCAACCCTTCATTTACCAGTATTCAAATATTCTGGTGCTCTGATAGAAATTGACCCCATACAAAGCTCCGTAATAAATTCGCTTGTCACAATGAGTACTGATGGTGATGGTTTAAAAAGTACTTAATATTTGACCGTGAAATTTTCACAGAAGAAGCCTTGTACAGAGTACTTGGTTCCAGTAGATTTTTTTTTCAAAAGTAGGAAATTCTTCTTATTCTGCTATTCCCCTTTCACTTTAGAACATGAAATGTTGTTGTGTATACAAAACACACTGACCGTCTGTCTACTGTAGATATGAACTCATTGTTCTTCTGTAATCATGCTAAATACGCTGTATAGCAGTGTGGAAGCACATTTAAAAACAAGTCGTCACACTTTGACATTTAGATTATTTGATAGTGTTTAAATAAACAAATAAACAATCTTGAACACGAAACTTCAGTTATGTCGTTACTAGCAAAATATACACATATGAATATCAGCATATGACTTACTTTCTGGTGGAGGAAAAGTCTATGACACAGCAAACTAGGGGGCAAAATTGAATGGTCACTCATTGAATTTCACTTTTTAAAAGCACTTAATGATCGTTTTATGGTACAATTGTTTCAGGCCTTTATTTTTGGTCATTTTTTAAAGAGTGTTTTAAACTTGAAACATTGTTACATTTTGCTTTTAACATTGTAAGTATTGAATAACAGAGACCTTAAGAATACCGATGTCTAACAATGAATGTAAACATACAACTCGTAAATCTTCTACTGAAAGAAGATATGTCGGGGTGAGCAAATTTGAATAAGGTGCTCTAAATAAGTGATTTAAATCAAGAGTTAAATTAATGATTTGTTTAAATAACTGAATTAGCTCCAAAAAGTAAAGAAAAGTATGAGAGGATCGTTAAGTGACCAAAATGGTTGAAAAACCAAGACTCATTTTTTTTCAATCAGAGGTTCGAGTTTTAAGATTATGAATTAACTAAACTTTATTCTAGTCGAACGATTTGTCCTACTTAAGAGATCATTATTTGGGTTGATTTTTAAAAAAAATAATGGAAATTCAATTTATATTAAATGCATAATCCAACTTAAATTGTTAAAATCGACTGTTATTTTTCTTTTAATCCAGAAAACAGCAATCCTGGTTTTTGTCATTTGAAATGGTAGACAATAGCAAAACATTATATTTTCACGACAGCCAACGCAGTATGAGCACACACGTCTTGTAGTACTTATTTCAGAGGAAAAGCCTCAGGCATTCGTCATTTTCAACTGCCTCCTCCGTCCCTAGTCGAAGGTTTAAAACAAACATGATTCAAAACCTCGCACAGTGTAATTTAAGTCGCGGTTTCCGATTATGTAGGACATATGAGATGGTCATTACAGATGCAAATTGAAATATCTGTGTCTATCACTAGATACAAGGAAATCGAGATGGGCGTAATGTGCATCGTGTATATATGTATATATACATATTTGCCTTTGACTATGAGTGTTCACCATCTTCTATGGTTGTTCTGATCATTAATTTGTTAATTTATAATGTGTAACTACATTTTATGGGTTTATAATGTCTATATATCAGTGGCCGAGAGTAAGTTTACCAGTCTTTCAGCCTGCCTTTCTGCCTTTCTGACTGTCCAGATGTGTGTGCGGTGTGTGTATGTATGTGTGTGTTTGTGCGCGCGCCTGTATGTGTTTGTGTTTGTGTGTGTGTTCATGTGTGTGTGTCTCTCTGTGTGTCTGTGTGTATGTCTGTGTGTATGTCTGTGTAGTCACATCGTACTTAAGTAGAACATACTCGTGGATAAAACACAGGGGTCCTCTATAATGGCGTAATTTCTTATTAGTCTTGCTTCATGCATAATAAAAACACCCATAATGAAAGAGGTGATATGACAAATTGAGTCGGGGGCTGTAACCCATTTAAGGGGAATTCTACTCTTAGTAACAAAAGAAGAGAAATTACACAGACAGAAAAGTGAAAGTCTAAGAATAATCAAACAAATAATAATAAAAAAATGAATGTTTAAAACGCCACAGATGATTACAAAATCTGCAAAATTGTGACATTCACAGTTAACGACCCTTCGCTTGTTTTAGGTATATTACATATCAAGGCGTTTCATTTTTTAGTTGCGTGAACACACTAAAATCAGGGGGAGTCATGTAATAATTTAATGGGGGGTGCACAATAAACTAGGTGGGATACTCGTGTAAAACGGTTCAGTATTGTTAATTTCCAAAAAAAATCGTGAGAACACTTTTTTTAATTATAACTTTATTCACATTTGCGTGAATTATCTCATTTTTTTTTCTTATGTGTTTTCTTGATTTGTTTGTTTTTATTCAAATCAACTTGTTTCAGCCTGGCATCTCCTTTAACTTCCTGGGCATATGTTTATTATCTTCTCTCTTTTTTACTATAGGCCATTGCGTTACGAGGAGATTGTACTTACTAGTATATTAATATTTGTAATACATTTCAAAGAATATGTCCCAGCGTCAGCTTTTATCAAGTCTGCTCTAATTATATTTCTGGAAGGCAAATAGATATATGTTGCAGCCAATGAAATAACCCTTAATTTGTACCGCCCTTTACATTTGCTGTATAGTATGTTCCATAGCATTTTTTTGTTAAACACATTTTCTCCAACTTTGTATTAGACTTGGGATATTTTTTGCTGTGTCTGTTTTATTCAAAGCAAGTGGCTATCAGCCATGAAATCCATTTAACGTGATGAAGCATTGAGTTTGATTTTTTTATTGCCCTCGTTTGCTTAGAGATATCAAGTCAATCTGTCCCAATTTCAGTTTCTTAAAGTCTAAACACTTATTTCTATGAGCCATGTAAATTCTACTTAAAGCAAATAATTATTAATCTTTAGAGTGCATCCTATTTGTTATATAATATTTCTCAGAATTAGTATTGAATAAAATAGACGTGAAGAATTCACTATTTTCACGCATCTGATAAAAGACTTAAACCTGAATTTTTTTAGGTGGTGTGTTTAAACTGATATGTTTTCATTATGATAGGCTCACACAACGAAATTTTAAACAATTGAAATTTGCAATGAAATCTGAACAAAAGTCGACTGACGTAATGATATATACCTAAACACGCAAGGGCGTAATCACACGTGTGGGAAAATATTATAATTGTGGGCCTGCGGAGCAAAAATAATTAATTTGTCATTTCACTGTGGGTTTAGACCTAATCATGTTACACATGGGAATTGTTATTGCTATGAATCTGCTTTCGGGCATTCTTCAAATAATTCATATAATCTATCGGTGTATAATATATAATTGTGTTTTGTGGTTGCTTTTGTTGTTTTGGTTTTTACTTTGATTTGCTTCATATTTTTTCAGATTAAATCATAACAATTTATGTTCATGAGGTTCATTATGAACCATTATTGTCCGTTTATTTTATTTCAGTGTAAAATCACTGCAATTTGTCATGTTGCAATGCAAGACATTTTATTTTGTAAATTTTCTCCTTTTTATTTAAAAAAAAATTATGTACTTTTTAATATGACAAGGAAATACAATTCTGAC
Source organism: Eucidaris tribuloides (assembly GCA_001188425.1). Classification (NCBI taxonomy): domain Eukaryota; kingdom Metazoa; phylum Echinodermata; class Echinoidea; order Cidaroida; family Cidaridae; genus Eucidaris; species Eucidaris tribuloides. Next base: position 11,860 of record JZLH01S0293980.1, on the reverse strand, counting down.
AAACCTTTTTGTTTTACAAAAAAGTGTCATATAAATAATATACTACAATACCACTATTCATTCGGCATAACAAAAAAAAATAAAAGTGTTTGCATGAGAAAGGAAATGGGATACGTTATATAGAAACAGCTACGGGAAAACATTGAGATGGAAAATGTGTACATATGTTATTTTGTGTGTGTAACTGTGTGTTTGTTTATATGTATGTTTATTTAAAGGGAGAAGGAGTCAGCAACT
>JZLH01S0293980.1:0-11304 GCA_001188425.1 Eucidaris tribuloides | reverse complement strand
TGTGTGTGTGTGTGTGTGTGTGTGTGTGTGTGTGTGTGTGTGTGTGTGTGTGTGTGTGTGTGTGTGTGTGTGTGTGTGTGTGTGTGTGTGTGTGTGTGTGTGTGTGTGTGTGTGTGTGTGTGTGTGTGTGTGTGTGTGTGTGTGTGTGTGTGTGTGTGTAATAGAAATGTCTCGTGCAATTATTTATTGATTAAAACTATGTGTGCGATTGTGTGCCTTGTATATATGCAAGGCGTCACTTCACACTTTAAAAAAGCGGAGTGAAGCCGGATATTTTCATTTTAAATTAATCATTAAGAGATCAGGTGGGAGTGTACCCTTCAAGGATACAAATGTTTGAAGAAAGTATTTAATGAAGAGGAAGTGACGTAATTGGATTGTGTGTAGAAATAATTATGTTAGATATCGTGCTCGCTACAACCCTATGTGCCAAATCAATTCATAAAGATGGACAACCGCCGATTTAAAAGCAGGTGACGTTATTGGAAAAAGTCGACATTGCCTCAAGAACCAAATTTGTTGAAACTTATATCCATGAAATACAATGGGTGGAATGTATATCCAGGTTCGAAATATTTGTCTTGATGTGGTTTTCTTGAGGAGAATTAAGCATGCATTTACTGGGAGTGAATGCAGTACGATCATGATAGAATTGAGCTTGCATGCAAAGAAAATCTACACTGTGATTTCTGATTGATAATTGACAAGCAATACGTGTAAAAATTTCATTCCAAAATTTTCACAGAAGAATCCTTGACCAGTCAACATAATTCTAGCAACATTGGTCCTTAATTTAAGGATTTCTTGTAGTCCTGCTATTTCCCTATTTCTGGTTAAAATTACTGTTGAAGATTTAAAATTCAATGATTGATAGAGACACTTAGATCTTGATTGATAAGTATGTTAATGCAAGATTACAATTTGTGGATAGAAATGTAAGAGTATCCAGATGATGCAAAAAGTGGGTATGCTTATGTTAACCTTCGGTGAAAATATTAAGAATATTTTTGTTACGTTGTAGTCGGTTTTAGTTCACCCTTGCTGTAACAAATTTGTTGAAGAATTAATTTGATGTACATCAACACAAAGTTGTTGTCTCGGACATTTTTCTTTCTTAGACAAGAATGCCAATTCTCTGTTCCAAAAAAATGATATATTAATTCCACCTTAAAGTTTCGTTGGTTGTAATATAAAAAGTGTGTTTTTACAGATAGATGCCGTCAACTTTGATGTTCTTATGTACCCTCCCTGCCGAAAAGAACACTATGTTGCCACAATGTGTTAACACAGTGATCACAGTGTCACTCTGTGAAAATGACGAAAATCCACACAGTGGTCCTGCCACACTCTTAACAATCCCGGGTCAGACTGACTCGGAAAATAATCCGTTGAGGGCACACCCGGAAAAGGGTCAATTTTAACCAAATTCCGGGTCAAGGTTGACCAAAATATGAGTCAAACTGACTTGGATTTTGGTCAAACTTGACCCGGAATGTGACTAAACCTGACCCTTTTCCGGGTGTGCCCCCAACGGATTCTTTTCCGAGTCAGACTGACCCGGAATTTTTAAGAGTGCAGAAGAAAAGCACAGGTTCGTCACAATGTCACTCTGTGAAAATGAACCAAATCCACAGTTTTCCTGCCAGAAAAAAAGACAGCGTCATCACAGTGGGATCTTTATGACCACACAGGGTCACAATGTCATTCTGTGAAAAAGAATCAAATCCACACAGTGGCCTTGCCAGAAATACACACGGTCGTCAAAGTGTGACCTCTATGGCCACAAAATGATTATAGTGTCACACCGTGAAAGTAAACCAATTTATATACTGCCACACTATGTTCACACTGTGTTCACTACTTCAACACACTATGGACGGCATTGTGTTTATTCAAGCAGGCTTAATTTGTGCAGTGTAAGATTAGGAATGCATATAACTTGTTTTAATACATGTATTATTTGTATTAAAAAATGTTTGATACACTTGAAACAAAATGATTTTTTTGTTTAAGTTTTCAGTATTTGAAGAGCTTAGTTCCAAAAGGTGCTAAATCCACTTTATTAACTTCGAAGAAAAATGTATTTCTGTGACTGAGTTTTTACACGCATCTACGGAGAAATAAAACTATAACCCATGATATATCGTACTTGCTCGTGGAATTTGACTTCCAATTTTGGACTGTAACAAGATAAGTAGGTATCAAATGTGCTCATTTTGGGTGAAAATGGATTTAGCGCCTTTTGAAACTAAGCTCTTCATTTGATGTATCAAACACTGGCGTCAGAGGGGGGTTGCTTGAACCCCCCCCCCCCGAACTTCGATGATGGTACAGAGAGGCTTATATTGATAAATTTGTGTCTGTATATTCGTTTCAGGCCCCCACCCCGCAAATGATTTAACTCATTCGTTTCTTACCCCCCCCCCCAAAAAAAAAGGAGATTTGGTTTATTACGCAATTGGTATCAATAAACAAATGTACAACAAAACTTGAGTTGGAAAAAAAGTATTGATGTTGTTATCGAGCAAAGGGAACGACAGGACGCGAAGTGAATTTGTAATGTAAATTGTATGAATAAATCAAGGTATGCTTAAAATGGATCTTTGAGGAAATCCACATTTTCTGATGAGGAGGAGGAGGAGTAATAAATTAGATATTATTTCTATTGTATCGAATGTATTGCCTGATGTGTCAAAGGTCTTTGATGAAGTCCATACATACACTAATAATGTGGGTTTATTCACTTATTCACGTGGGTTATATTGTGATCACAATTCCTGTGCACGCCTGCGTGCACCTAAAGTTTGCACCATAGATACTACAAACGAAGTATCTATGTTTGCACATACACTTAAGATCGTTTTCCAACAACACCACACGTTACTGCAGCGTTGCTTTCTTTGTACCGATTTTAAAATACTCTAATTAAATCATTGGTGTCATACAATATGTGGGCAGTTTAACTACTGATTCACGTGGGCTATATTATGATCACAATTCTTGTGCCCACTTGCGTGAACCTAAAGTTTGCACATACACTCAAGATCTTTTTTTTCCGACAAAACCGCACGTGGCTGCAGCGTTGCTTTCTGTACACCGATTTTAAAATATTCTTGGTGTCATAAAATATGTAGGTAGTGTAACCTACAAAGTGTTACCAAGAAATGAAAAAAAAAGGATGACAACACAACAAAGTGTCTTCGCTTCAAAATTACAAATATTAGATCAGCCAAGAATCAACAGAATATAATCATGCATTGGATGCAAATTTTAGGAGGTACCTACACAATGCCCACTTCTTGCGTGGAAATCGTTAAGTCGCAAGTTATAAACCTACGAACAAACAACAAGGTTCTATATTTATCAGGTCGCACAACATGTTATTAAAGAAGTTAGTTCAATTCGTCCATATATACAGACTGCACTTAATTATCTTCATTCGCAATGCAGTTGCACAGGAAATTGCTGTACTCGTGGAAATATATATATTGGAAAAGAATATAAATAAATTAGAAAAGAGAATAATTGTAAATAGAATATTGCTCCACGAGAACTTTTATGGATGTCACAACAAATAGCTTGTTTTATTGATCTTATGGGTCACCTTTTAAAAGTTACCCTCGTTATTTCGGTGTAAAAAGATGTAAACACGTGTGTATGTATGCGTCTTTATGTAATATGTGCACATTGACATGCCATGAATATGCATACGAATTCGACCAATCAAAACCCTTTCAGCTGCCCTTAGCGACGCTTTCACGAAGCAAGATGATCAAGTCATTGAAATTTCTGGACTACTCGTTTTGCAATTGATATTTGGAATCGCTGTTAATAAGGTCTTAGACATGATATTTTTCAGCTGAAACTCACACATGTCCATGATATAGAGGACTTTGACCTAATATTTCCTGCAATAACTGGGACCGGAATCGATTTTAAGTTAGTCTTCTGTGCAAATTTTGCCAGAATACTTGTCTTAAAATTCAGGTCCAAATTCAGGAGTTTCTCTGTTTCAGTGGATGACGTTTTTAGATGAAACTAACAAATTGAATTCACTATCCTTTCACACGTTGTCACAAACTTTGCTGGTACATATTGTTGTATTGTGAACCACGATACGATTTATATTAGATGGCTTAGCGGAAAACTAACATGCTTCTCATTCTTTTTGGGGGGAGGGGGAAGGCGTAATTCGTAGAAGCACTCTAACTTGGCTCTTGTACGAAAGCGAGAAGATGTTCCAACTATTCTGTCTCCTCTCTGTTCACGTTAGATCGGGTAGAGTCGCAGAGTTACGATTTTTTTTCTTCTCAGACTGTTCGTTTCCAATAGTTTCAGCACGTTCAAAAATGTTGTTATAAAAAGGTCATCTATTGTTTTTATTCCAATATGTATGTTTGATTCTTCAGGACAAAACCTGCTGCGAATAAGTAATCAATCTTCGTCAGTCTGAGGGATCAATAATTATTTCATTCTTGTTCGAACGCGGACAATTGCCCATCAGTCGACAATTACCCCAGATTACCTTCCGGAAAATTACCCAAGGACAGTTACCACCCGGACAATTACCCCCAGTACAAATACCACACGGACACTTACCCCCTGGATAATTACCCCCAGGACCATTGTGCTGGGGTAGGCCTAATTGTCCTAGGAATAAACTAACCTCAGGGGTAATTGACCTGGGGAATTACTAATGAAAAAAGTGTTGCGACAATTGCTCATCGGAAAATTACCCCCAGATAATTACCTCCCGGAAAATTACCCCATTTTTGGACAATCACCCGACCTGGATAATTACCAAGACAATTTACCCTAACAAAGTTCCTACCGGGACAACTTCCCTTCGGATAATTACCTCCAGAACACTTACCAAAGTGACCATTGGCCTGGGGTAGGCCTAATTGCTATAGGGGTAGATGTCCTGGTGTAATTCACCTGGAGTTAATTGTCCGAGGTTTATTGACCTGGGCAAATTATCCAGGGGTGTCCCAGGGGGTAATTGCCCAGGAGAGATTGTCTCGATACGGTATTTGTATCAAGGATACTACCGACCAATGAATCCTCTTCTTAAAATTTCTTGCAATGGACCAACCAACCTACAAAATAGCGACTAGACTTATTTGGTCATTATGCGTGAACAATAAAGACCAACATTTGGCAGAGATTCAACTCTTTACAGTCACATTCGTTATCAGTTTCATTTCGCAACTCGGGGCGGGAAAATTCATCCCCACCTATCCTGTGACATTAACCTCTGGGCACCTCAGCCGAATTCGACGGTGCTGCTCTGCCATGATTGATGAGCAAAGGTGACTTTTACTTCCACCTGATTGTTGGCCTTCTTCGTTAATGCACAAGCAATCTACCATAACGATTTTTCTTCGGTGGTTTGCCACAAAGTTAATATTTTGATTTAAATATGAGCTCTGCAAAATCGATCAATTGCTTTATCAACCAAAAAGATTTAATTCCGACCGAGATATTACCTTTCAAAGTAATGGCAAGTCGAGAAATGCACGACGCGTGGAAAGTTCAATTACCTAAAAGTCAGGTAGATGTTATGGAACGAACAACCTTTTTCTACATAGTTCTTTGAAACAAATGTTGATGCGTATGCAGGTACATTTTTTAAGCTTACCATAATTCAAAATGAGCGAGAATGTATTATTAAAGATTGCGGTTACTCATTCAAACACATGATCACCCTTGATGCATCAAAACGCCATTTTGGAAATGGTAAAGTTGAGTTTGATTTATGATCGCCGTTCCATTCAGTGAAATCTATATGGATGGGAGAACTGAAACCTCGTCTCCCACGGGAGTTTAAGGAGCTAATATTCGCATTTTGCCTCTAGCAATGACATGTGGCAGAATGAGTGCAAGATTTTACTACCTGTATAGATCGATCATCAGTTTCTAACTCTATATTTACCATATTTTTATCGTTAAGTTTTGGGTTCATTTCAGGATTCATTATTCCATTGGCATTTTTATACTGTCATTCATAAAATGTGTGGCTGACTTGCCGAAGTAGGGATGGTGTATTCTATCGAGTAAGAAGATCAGGAGGGATAAGAAGATCCATATTCGTTGGTGTTGTTGTTGTTGCTTTTGTTGTTGCTTTTGTTGTTGTTGTTGTTGTTGTTGTTGTTGTTGTTGTTGTTTCTTGAAATTATTGATATATCCAAATTAGAAACTTGCCATGTAAGGAGTTAAAGACACCGTTTAACATTGTCGAATGGTCTGTTTAAAAAAGCAATTGTCTGATTGTCTAACTTGGATACATGATAATGTTTGAATGGACAAACACCCTAGAACAATACACTTCGAACAGTTGTGCTGTCACTAGCAAAATGTGTCGGATAATTTTCAGTACATGAATGTCCTGAATGTCGTTGGGACAAATTTTCTATAACACAGCACTCTGTGCGAGAAACTGGAATGGTCGTTTAATGAATTTTCACTTTTTAAATGCACATTTAATGATCTTTTGAAACTGCAATTTTCCAAGGCTTCATTTTAAACCTTATCAGAGACACTAGTAGCACGGTGGATCATGTAGCTCAGATAGTGGGAAGTTAGTATTGGACACTTTGTGAAAGGAAGCCTTTACATGCCAACTGTCGAGGGGTGGCTCAAAGAAAGTACTTGTTCTTGATCAAAATTAGTCTTAAATGTTAAGGAAAATATTCAGATGCAGTAGCCTATACTGTACAAACTGCAACGTTGCCAATTTAAAGGTCTGAAAGGTGTAAAGTTGAACCCATAAATAAGCTCCCAGTGAGACATTGGTCTGCACCTTTAAAGGTGCAAAGTTAAACATATTTTTCTTAATGTGTGTGCTATCAGACAACTAAGTCGCTCTAATTTGCACTGTGGAAAATATCCGTGCTTCCTTTTTAACATTCGAGCCAAAATAGGTACTGTTTATTCAGCAGCGATTGAGTACCTTTAAATTGAAAGAGGCCACCGCATAATGGTGGTATGTTAACCCGTTGGAAACGGTTTGAATTTGCTATAACAATCATTTCCATAGACCTCAATATCTCGTACTCTGTCCCCAACGCGTCAACAATTATTATAAATGGGGTTTGGGCGTCAGTGTTACACAGCATAGTAAATTGCTTCAATATTCTGAATGACTGGGGACCAACCAAATTACTACAGTTATGTCAAGTTGACCTTATATTCCTGTTAACAATGTTCCTCTTTCCTTTCAGCACGGAAAGCGTACACATTTGTCTTTTCGAGCGACAGTTGGATGTTGCTCTATACGGTCTTCCTGAAGCGTGGGTTAGGGATTTTGGTTTTTGTGGTAGCTTAGTTGTACGCCGACGTTTAAATCGGAGCTAACAATGAATATATTCCATTTATATTTATAACATAATTACGCCCAAGAGACTTCTAGGTTTTAATCTTTCTGTGTGTTTGCGTGTGTGTATACATTATGTGGATAAGTATATGTATATGTACGCTCGATGTGTTTGTATGTATGTTGAAAGACACTTTACATACTTTGCCTGTATGAGATTTTAACTCTTTTTCCCCTTGCATTGAAATTGAAAGACTAAGGTTCTAATATGCTTCATGTGTAAATTAAATTTAACTGGAACGTTATAAAGGGCCCGCGTGAGACTGATAAATATTTAATAGCCATGGTTTAAATTTCAAACATGATTTTAACTCCTCCACGAATGATCAATATCAATTTCAAGATAATCTACATTTTACTTTGTTTATTTATTTTTAGTCTCTGGTTGTGCAGGCCGATCGGGTCTCCTCATCAGAAATTGTTATGGTATAGAATTTGACCTTTAAGTCTGGTGTGCATAGATTCGGTCACTTGTGAATTATGTCCGCTGTAAAACATGTTCTTTCCCAAGTTTATGTCGACATGTGAAATATAGTCCCCGGAGAGGCCGGTTGAGATTTATGTACGGTCACCCAATACCCTACCCTGAACAAAAAATACACTGGCGGCTGCGGGGGGGGGAACATAATTCATGGTGTCGTTTTGGAATATACCACTCTGCAAAGAGGGTAAAAACAGCCCCCTCCTCCTCTAATTTAGTATCAATAAAATCATTATAGTCACGAATTAAAGCCCAAGTATAGTTTTGGTCGACTTTTTTGGTCAATCGTTTACAAAGTATTGTATTGTCACCCTGGACAGAATTCAATTCCTCCATCCAAGTACGGATTTTCCAGGGCAAGTTCTGTCTTATTAAGGTTTACTAGGCCGTGCGTTCAACAACAAAAACATAGATTACAATAAGACATAGAACATGAGATAGTCCAAAATAAATTAAACAGTCTGAACGCAAATGCCTGTTACTATATGAGTTTACATACAAGTGCGCAATTAATTGTACCATGGAATATGACAGTGTTTTCATTCACTGGTGAGTGACGGAACAAAAGGTTTGTTTTATTCATGCTTTGTCTACATAAGAGATTATTGGTTGCAGCTGTTTCAAAAGATATTTTCTGTAATTCGAGCACTACTAATACTCATTTCTTTTATTATGTAATCTTTTTATTGCTATACGCGTGACCGCCTAATAACTGTAATAAAGGCACAGAACTGCCCGGAAAAATCCGTACTGCTTGGCAGGTATGGACTTCAACATATAACGGTATATAGAATGGTTATGGGAAATGTAGGGGTCTCCCAGGATATTTTACATTTTGAGTAACTTCCAAACAAAATGGTAGAGTTTCAGAGCGAGCAATTTTCAGGGCATCAATAGATCATACAAGTGTAACCATGTGAAAACGTATTTGCAAGAATTTCATTTTTTTCCCCATTTACCGAAACTATACTTGGGCTTTTATAATTTACTAGACATAATTTCCGTTCCCCTCTACCATACCTTTTAACCATTTGATCTTACCCATTTTCTAATTTAAACACAAACCCCTGGACCTGTCTCCAGTATTGCCATGGGGTTATAAATTACATGTCGGGCAGGCTTGTAAAAATGGACCTCGTTAATTGCAAACACATGATTTTCGACGGCATATCAATTACAAATTACTGGGCTATATATTATTATAGGTGCAAACTGTAGGGTGCATATCCTTTTGATAGTCACTTTTTTTAACAACACATTAAGTAATGTAAATGCAAAGAAGAAGGATTAAAAAAATATTTTACTAAGTTTACCCGCTTATCATTGTTACCCCTTTTTGCGGAGACCTCGGTAGTTATTTTCTTCCCTTCTTTTTCTTCTCTTTTTGTGTTTTTGAGGGTTACTCAAAATCCAAGTTTAGCTCTTTATAGAACCCTCTATTTCCATCAACCGTATAATTTTCGTTTGTTTATTTATATTGCTTGGTTCAATTTTAAATATGATCAAATAGTGTGCACGCATGGGTGTCTTGCTTCCTTTGTTTTACTCAAATGTCATTGTTATTATGTTTAAATGGTGTACATGTGATTATCATTATGTTTATATTTATGCTGATGTACTTATATTTGTATTTGTTTATACCTACCATGGAAATGAAAAATAAATCAAATCAAAATCATATCAAATCAAATCACAAAACCCTATCAGCCCGTGGAACGAAAATTGCTAATACTGTAAGATCATGCAAAACCTATTTAATATTCTCACAATTTTTAATACAACCTATTTATTGGTATCCTCTGACCAAATAAAATCGCTGCATTCCTCCTCCATTCATAAATTTATAGAAATTAATTATCAAGTGCAATCTAATTTGATAAGCCTTGATAAGTCACAATTTGTCTCTCAAACTCTACAAGTGATTATTAGCAAATCTATTTTAAGCTAACGTGGGTGCGAGGTTAAATCACTTTCCCCCTTTTTGCAACGAAGTCATACAAATTCATTTCATTCCAAATTGATTTGCCAATAAAGTTGAATGAAATTGAATGCTTTTTCTGATACTATCCAGTCGGTGCTTACAAGGTCATAACAATTAAATTTATTATTTGGTCTTACAACGAATCGTCATGGAAAAAGGTAATGACGCATTGTTCACCTTGCTGGAGTCTACAATCACGACGTGGGTGATATTCATCCTAAAAATGACTCGATGAACTCGGTTGAATATCTAAAAATGATGAAACTATTACGTCGGTTGTCCGACAGAAGGGTCCTAACATAGCTTTCGAGCAGAATGGTCTTTATATTAAATTGTCTCTTTCTTGAAACCATTGACTCTTTCTACATGAAATCAAGGTAGTATGATATTTTAAGATCCTTCTGTCAGTCTGTTAGGTGCAAATTTCAAATACGGCAATGTTTTTTAGATTATAGAAAATTTACTGTTAAGGCCCTTCTGGCGGGAACATATGCTAGGGCCCTTTTGCAGCCGGACAATACGCTGTAGAATCATACGTAATATTGTATTGTTATGTATTATTGACAAGGGCGTAGGCTGGGGGTGCACTGGGTGCACGTGCACCCCCCCCCGCCCCCGCAGAGCCAAAGGAGTTCCGCCCCTGGCAGCAAAAGAAATTTTCAGGCACCTTTTCTGCTTTCTACGGCCTGATTTTCTCACTTTAGTTAACACCTCCCTAAGAATGTGCGAGCCTCCCCACACCAAGTTATTCCACCTCCCGCAAGAATGTGCCCTCCCCATGCCCAACAGCCTCAAGGCCCCTGATTTGATAGGTTATTATATACCTCATATACAAGATTCTTATCATTGATTGGTCAAACTGTATAACGTGACACGCGCGATAATCTACTATCATTGCCTTCGAGGGCTTTAGGGGTGCCTGTTCAACTTGACTAAAGGTCAAATGGAAGGCACCCGCACAAATCCCTGTGATAGGTCGTTGTAGAACCTCGATCTTGCCGCGCGCACACACGTACGTACGCGCGGTACTTGGTAATGCCCAAAGATGATAGCAGTACCGCGTAGCACAGGCGGCGGCTTGTAGGATCGTTTGGTATGCACGGGCGCTTTGGCGCGGAGCTAAGCGCGACAAAGGCTACTGTAAAAGATACGGAATAGGCTACTGATGAAAGGATTTTCAAGGAGTGTTAGAACATTTAGTGAAAGATAGCCGCATAGTAAAATTCAAAGGAGGAAATCAAGTACCCGTTCTTGTCCTTGAGAAATTGAGGAATTAGCTACTTCAGCATGCCATAACATTGCGACAGTCGCTAGGTTAGTACGAGCTACGTTATCGCACGGTACGTACATTCAATCATACGCGAGCCGACTTCGGTTTATCGCACACTGCGTACGCGCAGCGCAGTTGTTTCAACAGATGTGAGTGATTTAATAATGGTAATTATCTCTCTCAACAACACAACGGAG